>PVHX01008336.1:0-20697 GCA_004024805.1 Geosciurus inauris | reverse complement strand
GTCTTCAACTTATATGATGGTTCAATTCAGGATTTTTTGACTTTTTGATGGTATAAAAGCAATGAGCATTCAGTAGAAAGCATACTTCAAACTTGGAATTCTCCTCTCCGGTAGCTTCCATTTATCACCATTTGATGCTGCTTCTCAGTTCAAACTTTTCTTATATCCCACATAAGTAAGGTCATGCAGCCATTTGTCTTCCTGTGTAGACCTATTTCACTTAATAACATGCCCTCCAGCCAGTCGTGGTGGTACACACCTGTAATCCCAGCACTTTGGGAGGCTGAGACAGGAGAATCGCAAGTTCAAAGCCAGCCTCAGCAATGGTGAGGCGCTAAGCAACTCAGTGAGACTCTGTCTCTAAATAAAACACAAAATTGGGCTGGAGATGTGGTTCGGTGGTTGAGTGCCCCTGAGTTCAATCCCCGGTACCCAAAAAATAAATAAATAAATAACATGCCCTCCAGGTTCATCCATGTTGTCACAAATGACAGAATTCCCTTCCTTTTTAAGGCTGAGTAGTATTCCATGGTGTATATATACCACATTGAAGCGGGGATAGCTGGGGATTGAACCAAGATATACTTTATCACTGAGCTACATCCCTAGCCATTTTTGGTTTTTTTATTTTGTGGCAGGGTTTTACTAAGTTGCTTAGAGTCTTGCTAAATTGCCCTGGCTGGTCTTGAACTTGGGAGCTTCCTGCCTCAGCCTCCAGAGTTGGGATTACAGGCGTGTGCCGCCATGCCCAGTTTATACCCCATTTCTTTATCTGCAGATGGACACTTAGTGACTCCATATTTGTGCTATGGTGAATAATGCTGCCGTGAACATTCAACTGCAGCCGCCTCGCGGACACAGTGATTTCATCTCCTCTGGATAGAGGTCCAGAAGTGGTAAGATAGGATAACAGAAATGGAAAAGATAGGTAAAAGAAGCCAAAAGGGGTCTGGGGCTCTGGCTCAGTGGTAGAGCACTTGCCTAGCATGTGTGAGGCACTAGGTTCAATCCTCAGCACCACATAAAAATAAATAAGATAAAGGTCCATCAACAACTAAAAATAAATTTAAAAAAAAAAAAAGTCAAAAAGAATCTGAACAGCCGGGCGCGGTGGCTCAAGCCTGTAATCCCAGCACTCAGGGAGGCTGAGACAGGAGAATCACGAGTTCAAGGCCAGCCTCAGCAATGGTGAGGCGCTAAGCAACTCAGTGAGACCCTGTCTCTACATAAAATACAAAAAAATAGGGCTGGGGATGTGGCTCAGTGGTAGAGTGCCCCTGAGTTCAATCCCCGGCACCAAAAAAAAAAAACAAAAAAACAAAAAAACAAAAAAAAAAAGAATCTGAACAGCTTGTGCTTCCACCTTTTCTCCCCATGTGGGTTCTCTCTCCCAAGCCTGTCTACTCCCAAACTTCTGGGAAATCCTCAAATCTTCACTCATAATCTTAAAATTACTGGAATTCACCCACTCAGGAAAACTGCCCTGTGCACTGTTAAGTAGCCCACGAAGACATGCATTTTTAGAACAGATTGAGCAAACTTATGATATATGGTACTTTCCCAGAAACTTGTAACATTGGATACTTTCCCAAAGCTATGTATTGATCAGATAATGGGGAAGACATCAACTTAAGGACCCTGAGAATTGCCAAACCTCCCTGTAAACCATCTGTGATCGCCAGACTGATGTCATCCCCACACCCCCGCACCCTTCACCAAGTTTCCTTTAAGAGCCCAAGAACCCTCAAAGCACTTTACTCTCAGGGTAGGCTGCACTCCCCCTTGGACGTGACCACTTGCTTTCCTGAATTAATCTCTGTGCCTCAACAGCTGAAGTGCACTGGCGTTCTTTACCATCATGTGTGTCAAGGACCCCATCATCCTGAGCTTAGCTCCCCGCTTTCTGGCCACTCTGGGATTGCTGGATGATATGGTAGTTCTATTTTTCATTGTTAAGAAAGAAAAAGAAAAACAACAAAAACACTCCTAAATCTGGAATTAAGAGACCTGCCACCCTTTTCAAACCTGATATATTTTCTTGAGCCCTTTCCATCAAGGTCCCCTCACTGGTCCCTATACCTTGGCAGGTCCTTCCTTTCTCACTCCCAGGCAAATTCATCTCAGCTTTTCAGCAACAACCAGGTCATACCTGCTCCCAGGTGATGTGTCCTGGTGACTTTCCACAAACCCGGGGAAGTAAGGGCCCAGTCACACCTGGCAGGCTATGAGAGGCGTTTCCCCAGGGCAAGTCTGTATTCAGGAAGCCATTCACCTGTCACAGTCAACGACTGTCACCGCTGCCCTCCTTCCTAGAGGATGAGGACACTTCTAAGAGGCTCTTGTGTTTCCTAGTGGGCTTTACATACCTCAGCCCATGACCTTTAACCTCAAAACATGACCTCTACCTTGGATGTTTCTGAAGTTTTAATAACAGGCTATTCTGCTGCCCAAATTTTTCCTTCCAATTACAGGCTCACTATGGCTATTACTGAAAAGAGTATTTAAAAGGTGTTGGCTTTTGAATCCCACGAAAAATGAACTCCATCCTAAAATTTTCTCCTAGTTCTATACTGTAAACTCTGAAATGCTTTCCTTGTTGAAAAAGAAAAAAACAACTTGGGAAAATTACTTTTGTAGACTTTTAAAAAATGTGTTCTGTAATATAGACAGCATAATATTTGCCATTTTATCCATGTAGAGTGTACAATACAGCTGTATTAATTATATGCACAATATTGTGCAACCACTAGCACCATTTCCAAAATGTTTCAACCCCTAACACAGAAACTCTGAACTCTTTCAGCAATATGAGGTCATGATTTCTGAAACATTCAGAGTCTAATTAGGACACGGAATCTAGGTAAATGGATTACACTTGGTAGCAAACATGGACGGGAAAATTAAAAGGAAATAAAATGATTATTGGCTGTATTATTGCAGAGGAATAACTTTTCTAAAATCCACTTTATATACCAATAAAAATACTTAAAGAAAAAATAAACAAAATTCATTTTCTAAACTCCTGGCCATTAATACTCACTTGTTACTAGTTTAAGGTATCTGAAAGTAAAAAAAAGAAAAAAATTTTAATTTGCAAATCTCAAGCACACAATTAAATCTGTCTCATCTGCACTGTGCTTAAATGTATGATATTGTTAAGTTCAGCTTACTATCACAAAATATATGGTTCTTTTTACTTTTTAGTTTTAGAAAATAGCAATTTTTTAAAAAATCATGACCCAAAATTCTTGAAGGAATTAAAATAATTTGTTTCAGAAGTAAACTATGGTCATCTCCACCTCAGCCTCAATTGATCTAAGATCTTATTTCTAAACTCACTTTTCAAACAAACCAAATAACTAGAATACTTCTGTATCTTTGTAACCTCCTGGCTGGGTGGAGATTATCCCTGCATAGGAATATATCCCCAGATAGATAATGTCAATCAGTGGCTGACACTCAGAGATAATCCCCTCCTTGAAAACTTGGTTTTCAGTTTAACCTTCCATTGGGTTAATTGATGACTTATCTTCCATTAGCAGCCCCCTGCACATCAAAGCATTGTTTGGGAACAGAGCGAACCAGATTGGAGGGAAGGAGGCTCTTTAACCCTCAGGCCTAATTGCTGGAATCGAGTATTTCCTAATGGAGATAGCTGCTTTCAGTTTAATAAACAAGCCATTTGTTTGAGAACTGAAATGGCAATCCAATTTCTGGGCTGTTGATGGACATCTATGCACACGTGCGTTTGTGCACACACACAAATCAACACGTAGCTTTGTCCTCCAAACCTCTCCAATCCATCCCAGGCCTGTATTCTCCTATTTCTCTGGTGTCTTCCCTTGCTGTGCCTGGGACTAGCTCAGGGCTCCTCCAAGTACCTGGAAAAAAAGAGCTGAGCAGTGAGCACCCATTACCACTCTCTGTCAGGCATCCTCTGGGAGGGAGGCTTTCCTTCACCTCACCCTGCAGTCTTACACACACCCCTACCTCCTCCCACCCCACGGCACCCCCAAGCAATTAGACCAGACCAGCTGTAAATATGGCGCCTCCCACTTAGGCAAGTTTCATTTCACTGGCCACAGAGCTGCTCTTCTGAGGAGACAAGCTCTCTGGACTTCAGGTCTCCTTCATGGTTAGCTCTCCCAGCCTACAGTCATAAATTTATTTGTCATTATTTGGGGTCAGAGTCATGACCATGCTGAGATACTGGGTGGTGGGTGGTCCAACCAGGTCTCCACCTCCAGTTAACCTGACAGACTCAAGGTTTTCCTCCTCAAAAACACTAAATCAAGGCAGGGGATATAACTCAGTTGATAGAGTGCTTGCCTCACATGCACAAGGCCCTGGGTTCAATCCCCAGCACCACAAACACACACACACACACACACACACACAAAATCAGGTTTGCAAAGAAGCCAGTGTTCATCCACGCAAAGATATGCAGAGGTAACCACTTGATAACTTCTAAAACAACTAAGGCTGTTGGTGTCAACTAATAATTAAAATATTCATATTTTACAAAACAAGACTTTGGAAATTTGACTCTAAAAAAGAAAAATGTGAAGAAGGAAATAAGAGTGCTAGAGAGATACAGCCCCGACTGCTTTACTTTACTGGACAGGCCCTTCTTAAGCAGCACAGTCCATGCTAAAAAGCTTTGGAATGTAAACACACAGGCTATTGTGCAAAATTAACTAGCTCAGGGAGCTTGCAAGTCCAAAGGATACTTGTAATAAAGCTAGTTCTTCCTGGATGTGACTGCTGCTGAATCTTCTGTCCACCCACATTTTAAAAAGAGAGAAACCTAGTCCTCTGTATAGTAACAAGCAGTGAGATAATACTTACAGGCATCTCATTAGCTCTGTGGATTAGCACCAATGATAGAATCAAGTATCAAGGGGTTTAAACGTATTAATTTGTAGTCAACAAATGAACTTTATTGAAAATTAACTCAATTATTTTTTTAACGACGAATACAGTGTGTAGGCACATGTGGTAAATCAACAGCCAATGACAAAACCTGACCAAAACTTGAGAGAAAGATACCACACTCATCAGGTACACTGAAGTTGATTCAATTTCCAAGTAGGACCTACAAAGCAACCTAATTAAGTAACAATCAAACAAGCATTTAGATGCCAGTGACAGAACCCCCAGCGTAGATGATTGCTATTATAGGAGCCTCAAGACATGCATTGTCGAAATTCATTCTGAACTCCGTTTTAGTATAATTAACCCAAGGGCTTTCTTGCAAGCCAGTCTCCGAAAAAGGCACAAGATACGTGTATATGGAAGCTTCTCATTTATTAGCCCTCAGGATAGAATTCTTCTGAAAACTCATGGCTGAAAGGTACACAGAACCCTGCCTGAATTGAAAGTCTAAAAAGACATTGTAGCCTTGCTCCTTCTGCTATCTTTATCTCTTCTCTTGCGGAATGAAGATATTTTGTGGGATGACACACAACACAGTATAGAACTTAAAAGATAATACCACTAACGTAAGCAAGTTTGGCAATCTGTCAGCTAAAGTCACTTTATTAACAGTTTGCATTCTGGAGAATAAGACTCAAGATAGCCACAGGATACATAAGACACACCTGCTACTATTTTGCATTTCTATAGCACTGCAGAGAAGATAGGTTGGATCTTCTATGATAAACAGAGAAACAGAATTTAAGGTCTGAAATGGTCTAACCAGGTGCACCAATCTCAAGTGAGTCCAGGTTTTAAGCACATTCCAACTAAGCAGAAGAATCAGGTTTTGAAATTGGTTTCATTCCACATCTGTGAGCTTTGGCAGCTCTCTATCTTGGTTCTGCCTTCTTGGAATTCCAAAGCCAGGTCTACTCTGCTCATCCCAAATATTCGGGTCTAAGAAGTTTCCAGCCACTGAAGCTGATAAATCAAGGGCTTACACTAGCTATAAAAACCATCCCTTGGGACTTGATAAGATGAGGCCTCTAGAGTGCTAATGCTTAAATGCTTATTTTTCAAGTCACTGGAACACAAGTAGATTAATCGTTAACTGTTTTACCCAGAGTGTTTACATGGAATGCAAAGATTCAAGAATCGCACTTAGCATAGCGTCAAGCAAGGGATGACCTGTGTTCTGGGACAAATTTTAAGCATTACCTAATCTGGACCAGTTTCAACTTAAATCTCAATTTGTTTGGTGGTAAATATCTTAAACATCTGGACAGATTCCTGTCTGAGGCTGGACTGAACTTAAAATAGGATGCCTTGCCCTTTAAACTTAAAAAAAAAAAAAAAAAAAGCAACACTCTTGGAAGTTTCCTAGGCTGCCTTTAGATCAGACAAGGGAGAAGTGAAATCCTGTGGCCAACTGACAAACTAATGTAGGCAGCCCCCTGTGGGAAATTCAATAGGCTCCACCGTTTTGGTGCGGAGACCCTAAAGTGGTCCTAAAGATGCAGAGACTGACACTCCAACTCGAGATGTTCAAGGGATCATAAGGCAGGTGCTATGGCTGACATCTCATCCCCACTGTGAGACACTGAGAGTGGGGCCTTTAAGAGGTGATTAATCCAGGGCTGGAGATATAGCTCAGTTGGTAGAGTGCTTGCCTAGCATGCACAGGCCCTGGGTTCAATCCCCAGGAACACCAAAAGAGAAAAAAAAGAGGTGATTAATCCATTCATGCATTAATAGGTCTTCAAAGGAGCAGCTCTAGCTGGGCACAGTGGCACATGCCTGTGATCACAGCCCTTTGGGAGGTGAGTTCAAAGCCAATCTCAGCAACAGCAAAGCACTAAGCAACTCAGTGAGACCCTGTCTCTAAATAAAACACAAAATAGGGCTGGGATGTGGCTCAGTGGTCAAGTGCCCCTGAGTTCAATCCCAGTGCCAAAAAAAAAAAAAAAAAAAAACAGCGGCTCTGTCATAAAATGGAGCCCCCTTTGTGACACCTCAGCCTGTCCACAGGATGCGTCCACCATGTCTGACACAGCAGGAAGGCAAGGCCCTCCCCATATACTGAGCAGAAGCCAACACCATGGTCTCAGACTTCTCAGCCTCAAGAACTCTAAGCACAAACCTCTACTCTTTATAAACTACCTGATCTTTGATACTCAGTTATAGCAAGAGAGGATGGATTAAAACAACAGGCTGGAAAGGAGAAAGGAGCCAACAGATCCAAGTTCATGTGGCCAGAGAGAAGTTTGAGCAAGAAAGAAAGAGTGTGGGGCTGGGGTTGAGTGTGGCTCAGTGGCAGAATGCTTGCCTTGCATGTGTGAGGCACTGGGTTCGATCCTCAGCACCACATAAAATAAATAAATAAAGGTATTGTATCCATCTACAACTAAAAAAAAAAAAGAAAGAAAGAAAGAATGTGTGTTTGTGTGCGAGTCTTTTGCCAACACAGCAAATACTCTTCTTTTAAGGGGCTCTGGAAGCCAAGGGTCCATCTAATTCTGGAGGTCTTAGTTTCAGGGTCTCCACTGATAACAGACCAAATCTCAAACATAAATAAACTTATTAGAGCAACTTATGTATGGCGTGGATTCCTACGTGGACATTTCCCCTCAAGACAAAAATGAAAAGAAAAAGCAGAAACATCAGTCTTCCTAGTGGCCTCCTGGTCCAGCTACCTCCAACCCCAAGGGATAAAATTTTGGCATCTGTTCCAAGTGCCCTGAGTCCTGGCAGTACCCACACTGCCCTGGGCCTCCAAGAGGCAGTGATCCAAAGACTTTGAGATTACAATTCCAAAGGCCCATATAAATAGTGAGGCCAGACCTGAAATAACCTATCAACTTTTGAACATCTGATATTTTTCCTTAGTCTTTCTGAATCTAGCCCCAACTAAACACCTATGAAGCTAATAATGCTGCATGACAAATTGATTCTCTGCTTGATAAAGTTTATACTCTAATGTCAAATACATAATGATAAATCCTTGTATTATTTCTGAACAAGTTATGTCTTTCTAACGGCTCATTAAATATTGTCTAGATAGAGAAGTAAGCCTGTCCCTTTAGGCACTATTCCATTAACATGACTATTACAGCTCTCAGAAGGTACTAGATAAGCACTTGCGGCTGCAGGTGGTGGTAAGGCACCAACTGCACCACAAAGGTAAAAAAAAATTGGGGAGCCGGGCTCGGTGGCCCAAGCCTGTAATCCCAGCACTTAGGGAGACTGAGACAGGAGAATTGTGAGTTCAAAGCCAGCCTCAGCAACCACGAGGTGCTAAGCAACTCAGTGAGACCCTGTCTCTACATAAAACACAAAATAGGATTGGGGATGTGGCTCAGTGGTCAAGTACCCCTGAGTTCAATCCCCAGCACCAAAAAAAAGAAAAAAGAAAAAAGATTGGGGAGCCAGGCAAAGTGGCGTATGCTGTAATCCCAGCCACTAGGGAGGCTGAGGCAGGAGGATCACAAGTTCGAAGACAGCCTCAGCAATTTAGTGAGGCCCTAGGCAACTTAGCAAGATCCTGTCTCAAAAAATAAAAAGGGCTGGAGATATGGCTCAGTGGTAAAGCAGCCCTGGGGTTAAGTCCCCAGTACCCAAAAGAAAAGAAAAGAAAAAGAAAGAGTGGAATTCACTATCAACCAAACAGATTTTGGATCTCAGTTTTGCATCTAGTCACCACAGGATCTCTGAGTTTCCTTATCTGAAAACAGGACAGGATATGGTCCTTGGCATGTCTCTATGTTGCAGGAGTACATGTAACAACACAGTGCAGCGCCCAGCTACAGGGGCTCTCATAGTGGCGAAGGCGCTGGGGGTGGTGGAAGTAATCTAAGAGAATGAATCCTATGGATGGATCCAATGGGCTGCCTAGTACGCAGGTCACACGTTGCATACAAAAGGAAAATATTTCATACAGAGGATTTCCTAGATGAACCTCTGCCAAAACCCCTGGACTTGCATTTTAAAAGCATGCAAGCAGCTGTAGGTGATTTCAGAGGACCACAGAAGTCAGCTGTGTGCTCCCTCCAGGGAAGCCAGTGGGAAAGGATGGTTAACAGCTGCCCCAAAATGTCAAGCAGGAAGAGGACACAGTTATTAGCTTTGTCCCAGGCTCAGGCCTGGAGAGTCACTGTCAAGTTTTTCTACCCTCAATATGTCTTTCAAACAGATCCAGAAAGTGACAAGGAGGGACAGATTAGCTCCCAGCAAAAGCTCTGGAGACCATTCAGTGGGGCGGAGTGGGAGGCTTAATTTCTAGGCATCTACCCTTGATCTTTGGGAAGAGTTGATGGAAGTAGAGGGTGCAGAACCCTAACCCACCATGGCAAAACTCCCAGGGGCAGGCCAGTGCCCTGCAGTCCTTATTTTTTTAAGATTTCTGTGTTAGCTAGATTTGATTCCCTCAGAAGGTAGAAAGAGCAGAACAGGGGTGCTATAGTGTGGATCTTGACTCTCCCTCAAATGCCCATGTGCTAAAGGCTTGATCCCAGGGTGGCACCACTGGAAAGCTGTGGAAACTTTGGGGGGAGGCTCGTGGGAGGTCTTTAGGTCATTGGGGATGTGCCTCTCCTGGCTCTTTGCTCCCCAGTTCATAATAAAAGTAAAGTTTCCCCACCATCCATTCCTGCCATGTCATGTGGCTTCACCACAGACCCAATGTACTGAGACCAATGGATCATGGACCAGAACCTCCAAAACTTTGAGGCAAAATAAACCTTTTATCTTTATATGAAGATTATGTCAGGCATTTCATTACCGTGGTGGAAAGCTGACTAACACAGGGGATGGCACCTGGTAGGAAACTACACAGTCACACACCATGCCCCCTCAAATACACGATGGACGTTCGTTGCCTCTCAGAAGCTTCAACACCTATAAAGTGTTCTTCATTATGTCTATGTACACTTACTCTATTCTAGATTTCCAGAAAAGTTCTGATAGAACACCTATTTTAGTCAGCAAGCATCATGACTTGGCTCTTGGGGATATTCTCCAGGCAGTCACCTCCTCAGAACAACCCTTGGCTCACTCAACAGAAGCCATCAGTCCCGTGGTGAGTCTTCAAATGGGTTTCAAGTCAGCTAGGAGAACCTCCTTTCCCAGGCTGCAGGGTACAGGGCTTGGTCTAGCCACACACACTGTTGCCATAGGTCCAATTAAGAAAGATTTCAGCACTTTGGGAGGCTGAGACAGGAGGATCGCAAGTTCAAAGCCAGCTTCACCAACAGCAAGGTGCTAAGCAACTCAGTGAGACCTGTCTCTACATAAAACACAAAATAGGATTGGGGAAGTAGCTCAGGAGTCAAGTGCCCCTGAGTTTAATCCCTGGTACCACAAAAAAAAAAAAGAAAGCTTTTGTGGTAACTGAGAAGAAATTTCTACAAAAGTTCCTTGACACAAATCCTAAAATAATTGCCCTTTTGAAAATGTGCTCACCTAGCCTTCAAGGGTCAATATGGGGTTACTACATATCAGAGGCCAGGTGACACACTTTTCTACCTCTCCTGGGCACAAGGAGTTTTCTATCTGGGACACAGCAGCAGAGCAACAATTAAGCCATCCTTTTCCAGTGTGCTTTCTCAGACTCCTTGCCTCACCCTATTAAAGCAGAGGCTTTTCCAAAGGGGTGTTGTCTGAACCAAAACCTGAGCACGCCCCCACCTCTTTTAATCTTTCCTCATTTAAATTGATCTTCCCAGGGTGGGAGGCTCGTGGGAGGTCTTCAGGTCTATAAAAGTTCCTTGACACAAATCCTAAAATAATTGCCCTTTTGAAAACATGCTCACCTAGCCTAAATCAAAGGCTTATTCAGTGTCGTGATACATTGCTTCAATATCCCTGAGATAACTGGGAAGAGACTAGGTCCAGAGATAAACACTGAACCAAGTAGGCATGTATCAGCTTCCTTCTAGAAAGGTCTAGGACTGCTGCACAGGCCTTGACCACGGTCTCAACCTCCAGGACAGCAGCGAGGCAACCTCTATCTTCCTTTGGGCCCCATGACGACAGCTCTGTCCTTTCAAACCTCAATGTGGACTAAGGTCAAATGTCTAACATGTGTTAATTGCGATTTTACAAAAGGCCTGAGATTGTTTGCTAAAAAAAGAATCTATGAGCCAGTGTTAACTTTTTATCACTATGACAAAATACCTGGGAAGATCAACTTAAATGGGGAAAGATTTATTTTGGCTCATGGTTTCAGAGGTTTCAGTCCACAGTTGGCTGGCTCCATTGTTCCTGGGGCCTGAGGTGAAGCAGTACAGGATGGCAGAAAGGTATGGCAGAACAGAGCACTCACCTCTGGGGTAAGGGTCGGGGGCAGACCCAGGACAAGACATACCCTTCAAGGGCACGCCTCCAGTGACCTACTTCCTCCTACAAGGCTCCTCCTCCTCCAGAGCCTCAGGATCCATCAAACACTTCCCAAAAGGCCCACCTCTGAACGCTGCTCTACTGGAGCCTTCAACACATGAACCTTTGGGGAACATTCTGGATCCAAACCATAACACCCAGTTATTAGTACTTTTCTAGATAAAGTGCTTATGTTTTTGAAAAGGAGTCTGGAGATGCAGCTCAGTGGTAAAACACTTGCCTCACATGCAAAGCTTGGATCTGATCCTCAGCACAAACGTGTGACACACACACACACACACACACACACACACACACAGTGATTCTTCTCTGGCCAGCCCCTCCCCCTACTGTTTCCCTCCAGCCCACAGTTTTCAGAGCTCCAGTATGTGCCACAGTGCTAGAGAAAGAGAGAAGGGAGGAAGATCAAAAGGTGTTGACAAGGGGTTTTGCTCCTACTCACAAGAAATGGGAATCAATTAAAAGACGTCTCCATAACAAAATACAAAATTACTATAATTTTTACTTGCCAAGGCAGAGCGATTTCAGGGCAAACCTGACTTGTATCTGGAAGTTATGGCTCTATCTGACCATTTCTCATTTTTCAGATTTTATTTCTCAGGACTCCTGAACTGATTCATGCAAAGCAAATGAGATTTCATAATAGACTCTGCTACAATTCCACTCCCTGGGGGCAAACCTATTCATTAAATGTCACCGAGGTAATGTTGCCCAGCTGCTAGGGAAAGCCTGTGCTGTCTGGGCCCCTGCAGGAAGACATGCTCCAAGTTCATCTTAGGGAACTTAAGGCTGATAACTTGTGCCTTCTGACACTTCCTTCCGAAAGATAGTTGCTGAGGATGCTCAGAAAAACATCTCATTAGTGGCTGCCTGGAAACTTGAACATTTTTTTCCTGATAGTAATTTCACCAGTTCAGGGGAGGCAGTTTCCCCTTCTCCTAAGCATCAGATGTCAGCAGAAGGAAGAAATCCCAGAACAAAGCATATGGCACAGGCTGATGAGAGCAGAAGGCCTCAGGGCAACTCTGAATCCACTACGGCTTCTATTATATTGTGTGCGTGGATTCAGTAGGAAAAAAAACAACAGCCTTATTTATTTCTAAAGCACTCTTCTCTTATGTATTTGAGATTTTCAGACTTAGGAATTCAGGAATGAATTTTTATTTACTATATTTTATTTGCCAGTAAGATTTTTATTTACCACGAGGGCGAAATTTGCTGCAAGCTCTTGCTACTGGTGCTCAGTGGGGTGATTTCTAAAGACTGTGTCTGAGAATAAGAAGCTATAATTCTCACAATGTCAAAAATTGGGAAATTGAAATCAACAGAATACCCAGAAAACCTAAATGAAAAATATTTATTCTATATTCAAAGCTTGGAGAAGGGGGTGATGTGGATATGTTGGCCTATTTTTCACAGTGTATTTATTTAGGTATTTGAAATATATTTGTGTGAAGTCTTGGAGAACATGGAGGGAGTATGGCAAGCGTAAGAAAGAAGTATGGTGAAGTGAAGGTGGGATGCTACGGTCCTTGGTCACATCACTGTTCTTCATTAAGGTTTGATTCTGCACAAGAACAGAAAACAGCCTCAGCTCCCAATTTGAATTGCAATTTTCATTTTTCCTCTGATAGTCTGCAAACAGCTTGGCTTGTGCAACAGGGGACTGGACCTCTAGAGCTATCTCTGTCTTTCACTCACCTTGAGCAAGTCCCTTACCTGCTCTAGGCTTCAGTTTAAACAAGCAGCACTTGGCACTTTGGGGGGGGAGGTTTACTGGGGATTGAACTTAGGGGCACTCAACCACTGAGCCACATCCCCAGCTCTATTTTGTATTTTATTTAGACACAGGGTCTCACTGAGTTGCTTAGCACCTCGCCATTGCTAAGGCTGGCTTTGAACTCACGATCCTCCTGCCTCAGCTTCCTAAGCTGCTGGGATTACAAGTGTGCACCACCATGCCCAGCTAGAATTTCATCCTTTTAAAGTGTGCAATACTTTGGTTTTTAGTGCATCCACAGATTTGTGCAGCTATCACCACTACTTAATTTTTGTTCAATGAAGGAATGAATCACAAGCTTAAAAGGAACACAGCTTTAAAGTGCCAAGTTGTATTCTGAACGCATTCTATGAATTATCTCATGTAACCACTCATCCCTACGAATCTATGAAACTTATTGCCCTATTTTATGGAAAAGTCAACTGAGATTTGGATATAGGCAGTCTGGCTGCAGAACCGGCATTCTAAAATTCTGTGATTCAGTCTGAAATTTCTGTTTCTATTAAAAGAGGCTAACACAGTGAAGTTCCTTATTTATTACATCATTCGTGCTATGAATAAGAACAAAATATCAATAGGCTTCCTGTTCATGTTTATGATGAATTTGTCCTGAGCCAAAAAAAATGTCTCTTTCCCAGGAAGTAGCAAGAAGACTGCTAGACAATACACCCCTAGGTGTAGGAAGGCATCTGCCTCATTTTGGGGTCTCTGCACTTGACACAAAGTGGAATCTCAACAAATGACTGAACAGTACCAAACCAACATTGCCTGCCACTGCACCACACATGGACCACTTAGATGTCTCCACCAAGGTCACTGCTAGCCAGAAGGAAGAGCCAGGTGGCTGTGGTTGTTATTAAACAGAAAACAGACCCAAATCACATCAGCAGAGCCAGAGGCCTTTGAATCTGATATTAAGGCTGCTCTTTTCTTTTTGGAGTGATAAGAATAAATTGGTCAGAATAAGCCAAGGAGAAATACCTCATCTTTTATGCATAGAAGGAATAGCAAGGAACTGGCAGCTCGCTTCACTCTAATTGCAAATCAGACACACTCGTGTGCTTTTGGACATCACAGACTCTGGTTCAGGGAATTGATTGAATAGTGCTGTAGATTGAAGCAGGCAGGGAGGTGAGTAGACTTAGAGATGGACTACTTCAACACTCTGATGGTCCCAGCCCCAACCAGGATAAAAAGTAGCCTGCCCAAGGTGTTCTGATTCTAGAAGCTCAATACTCCTTCTTCTGAGATTCTTAACAATCATTACTTTCCACTGCTGTAGTCAAACGTAGTGCCCTACCCTAGGAGGGAAAAACAAAAGAGAGAGAGAGAGAGTGCGCAAAAGCCCTGGTGCTCCAAAATAGCCCAAGATGGGGAGGGGGATGGAAGGGAAGAATCACAGTCATGTATTTTCATGCTAAAAAAAAAATGGTCTTCTCCCCCCACTTCCCACTTGTTTTATATAGCTCTGCAAGAACAAAAGGGCAATTCTCAGGCTTGACAGCAGGCCAGATGTGATCTGCTTTCAGAGCTCGGGGTCCAAAGGAAATCCCAGGGTTAAAAGGAAGCCCAGCCAGAGGCCTGGGTGGCTAAAGGGAGGGCTGGCCCATTTCTGTTTCTAAAGCAAATCACAGGCCCAAACACAAGCAGCTCAAGTTAAAAGCAGACCAACCCCCAGGACTCTCCCTCTGGAACTCACAGCAACCAAGAGTGTGCAAAGCAAAACAGCCAGTTTTAATATTCAATAACCAAATAAGTTTCCATGCTGCATCTTGTATTCTGGATGAGCCCCTTATACAATGTCTCCCATTGACATTTCAGAGGTCTCCATGGGGATTTTCTGGGGTTTTCTGGCAGTTCCTCGCTCCTAGGCAAAAATCCCAGGGTAAAGGGGAGCCACTGCCTCACACTGGTGCTTGGCACAAGAAGAAAAAGGGCCAGCAGCCTCAAGATGGCTTGAGGCTCATTACTCTGTGCTTAGAACTGTTGCTTTCTGGTGTTTCCTCTTTTTTCCCCCAACAAATTTTACTAACCAGACACCCAAAATATTGGTAGGAAACACACACACACACTCTCGGAGGCTGTCTTAGCCTTCTTTGTATCTCCAGCACCTTACACTCTCCAGCTCAACAGAAGCAACTACACAAATGCCTACAAAGCTACCTTGTACAGAAGGCGGGGGATATGATTTGAGGGTGAGGTTAATACTGACATCAGTTTAAAGTGCGCCCCCAGTGGCCACAGCTGGGATCCTGCAGGATCAAACATTACTCCAACAATTCCCAAAACGATCCCACCTGCAGAAGGAAAAGAAATCCATCCAGCTTTACTTCTCCAAAAGCTTTCTGCCCATTAGCCTAGTAGATTTCATTTAGATTTTCTCTGTCTGCAGAAACTGAACGTTTGCATGATAACCTAGGTCATGAACACTAATGTGGTCCCAGATACACACCTGTTTGGCACAAGAATAGAAAAATGGTTCTTGATGAGTCTTCAAAAGACACAATCATTATTTTACTAAAGATACACAGATTCAAATGAAGTCTTTGAGGCAATTTATTCTAAAACCCTCAACTAAAGCCTAAGGATTTATTTATCTAACAAATAATTATTGAATACCTCGTATGTGCTAGAAGCCCACTATTCAGTGGTGTAGGATTTGGTGATTTTTTTCTCAGATTCTCAATCTTTGAAAACCAATTCATTCTGAACAGCTTGTCCGTTCCTAAGTCATTCATTGCATGGGACATATTACCCTAACGGTAGCACTGTGACCAAGCATTCTGCCCACAACATTTCTTTAATTTCTTCCAAAGCTTCAAAAGTAAGAGGACAAAAGCTTGAAAGATATAAGGAAGCTCAGGCTTAATAAGGGCTGCCCAGCACAAAGATGAGGGGGGCCTCTGCCTGTTTTGTTCATTGGTTACTAAACCAGAAAATGATTTCATCTTCTCAAGGACTCAGTTATTGTTTTAAACTACTCTAAGGACATCCCCTGTGCCAGGCAAGTGGTATCAGATATGCAAAGATTCAGAACACACACCGAGTGTGTGGCCATCGATGACAGGCCCAATGACAGGCCCCAGGACAGACGCATTTGACAAGGAGGCAAGCACAGCAGTGACCAGGGTCCTCAGCTGTGGTACCACTGATGTTTGGGGCCACGTGATTCTTTCTGGGGGTCGTCCTGTGCCTTGTAAGATATTTAACAGCATCCATGGCCTCTACTGACTAAATGCCGATGGTACCCAACTGTCATGACCAACAAGAATGTCTCCCAACATTGCCGCATGTTCCCTTTGGGATGAAATAGTTCCTGAGACTAGTGGGAAAGACACTGCTGTCATGAGAGCGCAGGACAGGGATTTTTAAGTCAGAGGGGCATGATTAAAAATTGCTCCCCAGGGGGCTGGGGTTATAGCTCAGTGGTGGAGCACTTGCCTTGCATGTGTAAGACACTGGTTCGATTCTCAGCACCACATTAAAAAATAAATAAATAAGATAAAGATATTGTGTCCATCTACAGCTAAAAATAAAAAATAAAAAAAAAAAAGAATGCTTCTCAGAGAAGCTGCCATCTGAATTGAGTCTTGGGTGGGGGAACATGAGCAGTGAATGGATCAGGGTAGTGCAGCATCACTCTGAATGGCAAGCAGGCCAGCGCCAGGTGCAAGGCAGCCCTGGAGGAGCCAGGCTGGAGAGGAGGGCGGGGCTGGATCACAAAGGCCACATGCATTCTGGAGGCAGCTTTGTGGCTGGCTTTGCTTTTATGTTTATTTGTTTGTGGGTGCTAAGGATCAAACCCAGGGCCTCATACAGGCTTGGCAAGCACGCTACCACTGAGCTACATCCCCAGCCCCAAGTCTTCAGCTTCCATCCATTCTTATCCGATGTTTCTGATAGTTAGATCCAAGACAGTACTTCTGCTCTTTGGACAATGGTGATCAGTGCTGAAATTATGTGTCAACTGCTGATCTGATTTCTTCTCTTTTTATGTCTTGGCTCTTTATCTTCAGATGCCAGGTTCCCTCCTCACTGATGCCCTGACGGGCACGAGAGTGGCTGCCAGCATTCCCCATCACCCTGGCAAGCAGAGTCCTACAGCCACTTGATTTCCACTATTCTCCTCCAAAATGCTGTACTTCACATAGAGTAAGTGGTTGTCTTCTTGTAAGTCAGAAAACAATTGATTGATCAGTCCTGAAAACGTGTCTTTTGGGAAGGTCAGCCTAGAGTAAATGTTTATAAGATTATTAGAGAGGGAAAAAAATCTGGCAACGTGGGCTGAATGCAGAGGACATGTGTTGTTTTGATCTGACACCCAGATCCCTCTATTTCCCTTAAAGAACTCTCCCTTTTGCCACTCTCTACCTTTTGCCCTGTGGTCTAGGGAAGCTGTCTCACACACACACACACACACACACACACACACACACACATACACACATTGCCCTTGACCCCACCCACTAGGGGTGAGCATGTGACTCAAGCGTGAGCAGTCAGAATGCTCATCCCCACCATACCCATCAGGGGCAGGAGAACCAATCAGAGCCAATGAGACGTCATTCTGAGACTTGTTGGAAATGTAAGGAATTGAGAAAACCAGATTTAAAAGCCTGGAGCTGCTGTCATTCATCTTGACACCACAAGTAAGAGTCTGCCAGAGACCAGAACCAACCAAGGGAGAATCACACAGCTGGACGGGGAAAGAGGGGCAGCGATGATGTCATCTGAACACTTGGATTCCAGGGTCCTGAAGCATATCTCTGTACCATTCAGTAATATGCGCCATTACACTCCAGTTCTTAGGCCAGGTTGAGTTAGACAATCCACACTTCTTGTTTCTAGTGGCATTTCAGTGCCCTTAAAACCACACCGAACTTACATAAAAAGTTCATGTTTAAGCTTATTAAAAACAAACAAAAACAAACTGAAAAAACTGACTTTTTTCCCTGTCAGTATATCATTTACAGTATTTAGTTTAATTATACTATTTGTTACAAATTTCTTCAGGTTTTTAAAAAAGTATATTGTACAGAATGAAACTGACCCAAAATCTCACTATTATGTATAATTATAAGGCATCAATAAAAATTAATTTGTTAAATATATATATAGTATAATATACTATACCATTCAACACTCATCAGTTCATATATAAAGAAACGACTAATCAGTTCACAGCATTTTCCCATTTATAACTCTTTGAGAGAAGGATCGGCAACTCCAATCTGACTCCTGACCTCTCACTCAGTCTTATGCATAAAAGGTCAGAAACTCCTGTGCTACAGGATATAAAATGGCTCAGCTCTATCTCAGAAGTAATAGTAAATGTGATACCCAATAGAAATTTGGAAAAAAGAAAACAAAATATATTTGTGGCTAGCAAGCATGAGGTCATAGTTTAATCCTCATTACTGCATATATATATTATAGACACATATATATGGGGGATAATGGAACTGTTCTATATCTTGATTTTGCTCTGTGTAAAGAGAAAATGAATAAACCTTGACAAGGAGAAGAAAATCCATCACACACACACACACACACACACACACAACACACACACCCAACCACACACAAAATCAAGTGGGCTCAGAAAAGCAATAGAGACCACACACATTACCTTGCCAATCAACACATGCAAATCTGAAAGACTTCTAAAAACAAAGTCCCCTCCCTTGAGTTAACAGACACTGTTGGTCACCGTGGCCAGGGCCTTTGTGGGCTTGAAAAAGTGCACCTGGGTGACTCTATGCTTCCCGTCCCTCCTCGCCACCACCATGTGGATATATACGCAGGTCACACGGCTATCTTCCCCCCTCTTGATGCAAGCTAAGAGAAACACAGATACTAAAACTGCCACCAAACTCCTGCAAGAACCAGAACACCTAGCCAGAAGAGGGTCTGAGAGGAAATTCATGTCATCGTTTTCAAACCCTAAGAAGGACGCTGGTAACTTTACCCATGCCTGCCAACCTTGGCAGCACATTCAAGGTTATGACAAATAACTGGAGCATGGAACATGTATTCCATGGCTCAGGGGCTATCTGCCTATCTTCCAGCAGTGCATCGAAGACCATTATTAGCAGCTTTAGAAATCATTGCAGCATTGAATAAACTTAAAGAGGAGCCATATTTGTGTAACCTTAGAGCTATTCTGCTTTTGCTTTCTTAAAGAAACCTTGCCCACAGGAGCACAGCCTCAGCTGTTTGGAACTTCCGATCTGAAATGCCAGGGACATGCTTTTGCTCTCTGGGTGACCCAACACCTTGAGCTCAGAAATGCAATGTCGCTAAAAGACAAAGAGGAAATGTGTCTTAAGGAGAGTGAGGTATGAAAGGTGTACATTCTCCTAACAGCCAGCAGCAGAACTCCACAACAAAGAGAACCAAGGCGACCTACCGTGAAGAGAGAGAACAGCATCCAGGTAGCGATCATGACCTAACTCTGCCTCGGTTGCACCTAATCCTGAGAACCAGCTGCTCTACAGCTTTACCCTGACTTCCCCTTCTTCAGTTGCACCTCCAGTGTAAGGACACAGCCCTCGGCCAGGTCACAGCGTTTCAGGTGAAGCAGGACTCAGCTCACATCCTGCACCTGTGCGCAAGTACCTGGCGGTCACTGCCCCAAAACACACAGACTGCAATGTGAACCGGCCTGACTTCTCCAACTCAAAGGTGCTGTTTGGAACCATGTTCGAGCCTTCAAGGGCAAATGAAACAGGAGCCGACTGTATTTATTTTTACACCGCTACTAATGATCAGATTGCATTTTTATCAGATCGATTATGATTCAACAAAAGCTAGCTGCTAACTGAATTCAACTGAAAGGGGATGGGAAGCCTGGGGTGGGCAGTTCATTTGCTCTTATTTTCATGAAGTCACGATGACTTATTCTATAACACAGACAGCAGAAAGTGACCTTCAAGGTGTGTGCCTCCTGTAAAGCTGCTGGCTCTCCACAATAAGGAAGAGTCACTGGACACTGTGTTTACAGTAAAGAGAAGTAACTCTATTGGTTCAAACAAAGGCA
This sequence comes from Geosciurus inauris, assembly GCA_004024805.1. Lineage (NCBI taxonomy): Eukaryota > Metazoa > Chordata > Mammalia > Rodentia > Sciuridae > Geosciurus > Geosciurus inauris. Next base: position 568 of record PVHX01008336.1, on the reverse strand, counting down.
CCTTTACAAAGAGAGGAAGAAAACCTGTTTAGCAAAGAGGCGCAAAAAGAGACACGGGCACGTTGTGAAAAGTGATACGGGATGAAGCCAAGACACCGGTGCACCTGTTAATGGGACAAGAATATAATTCTATCCCCTTAGACACAAAATTCAAAATCCTACTCTTATCAAAAACTGTATTTAAAAGTTTTTGTGCCCCTCCCTCCCGTATCCTCTTTTTAAAAGATTTGGGGTAAAGATGTGGGGAATTCTGCTTTGGGCATCACTTAGGATAGCGGAGGGGCAACCCAGTGACCTCATCGTCTATCAGTTATGACCTCCTATTGTAGTCTGGATCTTGAATGTCCCACAAAGACCCAGGTGTCGAAGGCTTAGTCCCAGTCTGGGCACTATTGGGAGATAGTGAAACCTTTAGGAGATGGGACCTGGTGGAAAGAAGTCAGGTCACTGGAGGCGGCCCTTGAAAGGCTTTTGGGACCCTGGCCCCATCCCACCTCTAATTTTTTTCATGCTCTATATTATCTCTAGAGATCATTTTCACTCTACTTTTAAAAATTCTATAAAGCCC
>PVHX01008335.1:0-84270 GCA_004024805.1 Geosciurus inauris | reverse complement strand
CACTACAGTAAAGCAGCCACTTCAATGTTTATAGCAGCACAATTCACAATTGCAAAACTGTGGAAGCAACCCAGATGTCCTTCAATAGATGAATGGATAAAGAAACTGTGGTACATATACACAATGGAATATTACTCAGCAATAAAAGGGAATAAAATTATGGCATTTGCAGGCAAATGGATGGAATTGGAAAGTATTATGCTAAGTGAAATAAGCCAATCCCAAAAAACCAAATGCCGAATGTTCTCTCTGATTAGTGGATGCTGATAAATAAGGGGGGGTGGGAATGGGAAACAAGAGAAATGGAGGAACTCTGGATGCGGCATGGGGGAGGTTGGGGGTGGGAAAGGGGAATGGGTATAGTAAAGATGGTTGATTGAGATCATCATCACTACCCTTGGTGCATGTATGAAGACACAATCAGTGTGACTTTATCTGGTTTGCTTCCAGAGAAATGGAAAAACTGAGCTCTATATATGTACTATGACTTGAAATGCAATTAAATAAACTAATTTAAAAAATAAAAAAAAATAAAAAATAAATTAAAAAAAAAGATTCTATTGGCATCCATGGGTGTATGTTGTTCCAAGCTCTTTTAGCTTTAAGGGTCTGGATTGAGAGGTCTGCAGAGATCCTAATTGGTTTCCTCCTATATGTAAACTGATTCCTTTCTCTTGTGGATTTTAAGATTCTGTCCTTATTCTGAATACTAAGCATTTTCATTATTATGTGACTTGGTGTAGATCTGTTGTGATTTTGTACATTTGGTGTCCTGTAAAGCCTCTTGTATTTGATTATCAAATTCATTCTTCATGTTTGGAAAATTTTCTAATATTTCATTGAATAGATTGTTTATTCCTTTGAAGTTCTATGCCTTCCTCTATCCCAATAATTCTTAAATTTGGTCCTTTCATGTTATCCCATAATTCTTGGATGTTCTGTTCATGGTTTCTTACCATCTTCACTGTGTTGTCAATTTTATTTTCAAGATTAAATATTTTGTCTTCATTGTCTGAGGTTCTGTCTTCCAAGTGATCCAATCTGTTGGTGATGCTTTCTATTGAGTTTTTAATTTAGTTTATTGTTTCTTTCATTTAGAAGATTTCTGTTTGGTTCTTTTTTCATAATCTCTATCTCCTTATTGAAGTAATCTTTTGCTTCCTGTGTTTGCCTATGTAGCTCTTTATCAAAATAATATCTTGCTACCTGGGTTTGATCTCTTATGTCATTCTCTAATTCACAGAACATTTTAACTATGTACATCCTGAACTCCTTCTCTAGCATTTCTTCTGCTGTGCTGACCATGTATTCTAATAATGTAGTATCTTGGTTTGTTTGAGGCACTTTCTTCCCTTGTTTTTTCATGTTGTTTTTGTGTTTTCCTTTCTAGCACTGCAGATCGGAGGTGTTACAGTTTTTATCCTATAGGCTTATAGATTCCCTACAGGATTCTAATACCTCTCCCATAAGGGGGAGACCAATATTGACAGATCTCAATACAAACAATATATAGTTTTAAACCAAGTAGCTGCTAATAGCTCCTAAATATATTTACAGCTTTGTCACAATATACAGAAATTATGAGTTCAATTAGCATCTATTGTATAAACAATAGGTTTGTACAAGGATCTACATTTTCTGCTCATGGGCTAGAGAGAACTGGAGGCTGGGGTGTAAGATGAGATGTTAGGGAGGTAAGAAGTGAGGATATAGTTATTAGATCCTAGAAAGCATAAAAGAGGAATCCAAAAGAAGTTGGCTGTTAGAAGAAAAAAGAGAAAGAGATTTGGAGAATACCAGTAAGTAGGAAGCAAATAGAGTACAACTAAAGATGAGACATAAACATTAAGAAAAACACATAAAGGTGGAAGTTACAAGACTATATAATACAACTGTAGTGTACTAATAAGTTATCCCAGTCCACAGTAGCCTAATGCATAATAAATACTTGGTTTTACAAATGTTGGGGATGTGAGGGCAGGAAAGAGTGAGAGAAAGAAATGAAGAAAAAGAAGGGAAGAAAAGAGGAAAAAATAAAAAATAAAAAGTCTCAATGTAAATAAATAGGCTTGCTTCCATTCTCTTCCAGTAGGTGGAGTTTTCTGTTGCTTACTGGTATCTGCCCACTCAGGTCAAAGATGATGAAGCCAGAGTCTCACAAAGAAGCTGTCTGCTTCAGAGATAGCTTGAAGGGCCAGGCCCGGCGGTGGTGTTGGGTGATGTGTTTGGAGATGCAGCTCTGTGGTGTGCTGTGCAGAACTAAAAGTTTGCCTCCAGATCTTGCCCATGTCCCCAGGTGTAGGTGAACAGGGAGGTTCCGCCCTGGTAGATGGAGATCCACACAACAGCAGCAGCCAGGGGTCCTGTAAGCAGCCAGGGGTCCTGCGTGGGAGCAATGGCTAGGTCCTGTGTAGGTGGGCAACCTGAGGTCCTGCAGGGTGTGTGGGTGCTGGAGCCGGGGATCCTGTGCCGGAGCAGGGTTTGCGCGGGTGATGGGTCAGAGTTGTGCGCAGGAGTGCGCAGCTGGAGTCCTGTCCAAACTCTGGGGTCTGGCGACCCTGAGGGCACTTGAGTGGAGTTCCTGCAGCTGTCAGGTGTCCTCTAAAAAATCTCTGAGAAACAGTGTTTCCACTACTTTAAACCCCGGTCCTGGAGAGAGTAGGAATGCCACATCTGTCTAGGCCGCCATCTTGGGACCTCTGACATTTTCTTAAAAAGGGTTTAAAGATACTCACAAATATCAATGAAGAGGATAAAATTACATTAAAAGTAACCAGGTAAGGAAATGTGGGCAAAAGGAAAATAAGGCAGAGAATGGATATGCAAGATGACTTCAATGAAAATACTGAAAAAAATGTGCTGAACATGTATAAAGTACATTAATAACAGTGTTAATTATATTCTATTTCATTTTATGCTAATTCGTGGTGCTATTTTTCCTTTTGTTGCCCAACAAGTGGAAGTATGTTTTTAAAAATTCTCAAAGATAATGCAGTTTTCACTTTCACACTTAATCTGTTCTATTCATTGATCCATAGAGTAATCATGACACTAAAATGAATGTGTATGCTGGCATTTATCAGAAGAATTTAAAAAGAATATTTAACTAGGTTTTGACAGATTTGGGCCAACAGGTAAATCTTTATTGAAAAAAATCTTATTTTAAGAAATGGAAAGTCAAGGGAAAATGGTAATTATGTCCCCAAAGCATCAATATTTTCAAAAAATAGAATGTAGAGGAAGATTGTTTTCCATAGTTTTAACACAGAAAATTTAATACTCTATCAAAAAGAAGGTGCCTTCTCCCTGTAGTCCTCTGAAGGCCTCAGAGCACACTGCAATACAATTTGAAAAAGGAACCACGTCTACATACCCTTACCCACTGACAATTTCAGAGGTGACTACAGACTACTTAAACAAGAAATTGGTTTTGATGCAATGCAAATTTAAATTTCCTAGTATTTAACTTTTTTTTCAAGATATCTTAGAAATAAGAATTAGTAAATACTTTTTGAAGTCTGGCATTTTAAAAATAAAGATTTTCATTCACTGCCTTGTTTATTCATATAGTAGTGATAGTGTCTATGCATTTCCTTGAGTAATAAGTATAATAAAAAAATGAACATCTGTGAATCCATTAGTCAGATTTCTAAAACCTCAGTGTCACTGGAGTAACTTACATGAACTTCCATTACCCGCTCCTGCTTCCTTCACCCAACGTAGCCATGGCCTGGAAATCCTTAAAGTTTTCCACATATGCATAGATTTCTAAATGTTTTGATGTCCTCTTTTTCTTGTTTGTGAGTCTTAAATGGTTACATTAGTTAATGTAGGCCTGTATAACTTGATTTTAATTTACTTACTTTTTAAGATGAATAATTATTTCTAAAGTTTATCTATTTTTCTCCTGTTAGATTCAAAATACTTATTTTCACCACTGTACACTATTTCATGTGATTATTTGATAATAAATTTACTCATTATCTTGTCAAAGGATATTAGAGTTTTTCCCAATGTTTTGAAATATCAAAAAATGTAGCTCTGAACATTTCTGTATGTGACATCTACAATGCATGTTCATGGTAATATACCTTGCTGGATTGCAAGACACTCAAGCGTTCAACTTTTAGAAGCAATGCCAAGTTGACATTCAAACCAATGGTATGCATTTCTGTTCTTTTATATCCTAGCACTGCTATGGTTAGAGATCTAATGCATTTATCCATTTAACAAATTGTGTTCTTGCTTTGTGTTCCCCTGACTTCTATGTATGCACCTTTCCTCCCCCACTTCCTAGCATCTTATCTATTTACCATCTATCTCTCTCATCTACTTTGGTTTTTATTTGTGTAAAATGCTTGTGTTTGTCTTTATCCATTTTACATCACATTATCTTTTTATAATTAAATCATATTTTTATATTTATGGAGGTTAATGTTTATTAATATGTTACAAGTATTTTTGCTCAAACTGTTCCTTATCTTTTTATTTTCATTATGATAGCTTTTGAGGAACAGTAAATCTTAACTCTAATTTCTTTAATTATTTATCTTTCATGTTAATTTTTTTTGTTTTCTTTAAGAAATATTTTCCTATCTTAAGTTAGAATGATAGTGTCATATTTTCTTCTGAAAGTTTAAAAACTGTGCCTTTTATGTCCCTTTTCTGTTTGTCACTAATCCATTAAATTTTGTGTATGGCATGAGGGAGAAATCCAATTGCATTTTTTCCATGTGGATAAACCAATTATTTCTGCATCATTTATTTAGAAATCTACTCTCCTCCCATTGATGGACAATTCCATTTGTCATATATCAAGTTCTCCTATATGCACTGGTCTGTTTGTGGGCTTTTATTTTGTTACTTTGTTCAATATGTTTAATTCTGCTTTGAAAATTTGTTTCTAAAGTATCATTTTGGAAAAGTCAAAACTCTGAAACAAAAGTCAAATCAGAGACTGCAGGAATTCAGAGGGGGGAAGGGATTGGTTGTAAGTGGACACAAGATGGAGGTTAACAGAAGTATTCTGTATCTTGATTGTGATGATTATTGCTTAGCTATATATGTTTGTACAAACACAGAACAACTCAAAAGGCTGAATTTCACTGTTGAAAATTGACAACTCAACTACTTAGAGACATTACAAAATTATTATTTTGGTATATTATTTTTCTTCATGAATGGTTTCAGTCTTCTTGGGCTTTGGCTCCTCTATATGAATTTCAAAATCCTATTTTTTCCATTGGAACTACATTTATTGAGATTTGATTGGACTTACATAGAATGTGTAGGTGGATTTTTGAAATGTGACATCTTATACAAGAATACAGGAATTTTCTCCATTTGGTTAAGTTAAACCTTCTTAAAGTCATTTAATAATTGAATATTTAAAATATTATAAATATAAAATACTCTGTATTCCTAAGAGCTGAATTATTAAGTTCTTGAGTCTCATTTGGAACCTATCCATCTGTGCTCAGCCATGTGATACTGGGCTAAGTCTCTGCAAGTTGTATGTCTCCTTTGCCAGATGGCTTCCTTCTAGCTTCTGCAATGAGACACACTAGAAGAATAATGGAAGGCAAGAGAGGAGAGAAGAGCAACAATCTCAGCTTCTACTATCATTGTCACTATCACTCTAACAATGGATCCTAACTGTGGTGGAAGCATTTGGTTCCAGGGAAATGAGTCCAGTTTCCACCATGGTCCTTCACTTTCAGAACCAACTTAATTTTACCCCTTTAGATTTATAATCATCACCTGTGTATTGCCCCTTTCTCAGAGGCCTAAGCAGTATTTGATGGTCCCCTCGTCAAAGCTTGTGAGACACCAGCACCAACCAAGCAGTGCTCCCTCCAGCTGGCGTACAGAAATGCAGTTGACTTAGGTCTATGAGTCTTACGTCCAGACACCTTGCCATACAGTTGGCCTTCTCTATCCATGGATTCTACATCCATGGATTCAACCAAATAAGAATTGAAAATATGAAAATATTATGGGAAAATGACATATGGACTGAACACGTACAGACTTTTTTCTTATCCTTGTTCCCTAAACAATATAAGGATTGTTTTCATAGCATTTGCATTGTATTAGGCATCATAAGTTATGTAGAGACAATTTAAAGAATAAGGGAGATGCTGGGTGGGTATATGCCAGTGCTCTGCCATTTTATAGAAGGGACTTGAGGATTTTTGGATTTTGGTATTGAGGTCCTGGAGCCAATCCTCTGCAGATATGGACAGATAACTATACTTCCATATTGTAATTTGTGTGTAGATTCTTTTGGATCTTCTATGTAAATAATCATATCATATGCAAATATGGCAATTTTGTTTCTTCTTTTCTATTCATTATGCCTTTATTTTTGTTGTTGTTGTTTGTGGTACTAGGGATCAAACTCAGGGATGGGACCCAGGGCCTTGCAAATGCTTACCAAGAGCCCAGCCCTGAATGAATACTCTACCTCCCCACACCCCTTCTTTCCTTTCTTACTCTGTTGGATAAGACCAAACTAACTAGGAATAGAAGTAGCCATAGTAGATTTCTTTGTTTTATTCTTGGGTTTTAAAGAAAGGTTTCTACTATTTACCATTAATAGTTATAGCTCTTGAAAGGTTTTTATGGAAATCACTTACCATTCTATGGAAGTACATTTATATGCACAATTAACTATTTTTATCAAAACAAGTTCTGGATTTATAAAAAGTTTTTAAAAAATATATTGAGATGATCACACTCTCTTATTAAAATTTTCTTGAAATAAGTTATACCTCTAGATTGTTTTAATGTTACTACATCTTTGCATATTTGGCCTTGTTTATCTCATTTAGCTATGTTGCATTATCTATTTTTGCATATTATTAGATTGTGATTACTATTACATTATTTAAGAGATTTACATTTATGTTTATGTATGATATCAGATTATGCACTTTGCTTTCTTCAAATACCATTTTCTGATATTGGTATCAAAATGAGTTCAGAAGAATTCCTTCTTTTTGATTTATTGGAAAAGTTTGTGTAATATTAGAAAGGTCTATTCTTCAAAATGTTTGTAGATGTTGACTGTGAAACCATTTGAGATCGATGTTTTTGTAGGAAAATTTTTAGTTTCTTTAATGCTTATAGAAATATTCAAACCTTCTAGTTCCCCTTGAATTAATTTCTTAGTATGTAAAAACTTCTTGCTTCTGCTTCCCTCACATAAGTTCTATTTGCTTTTGGTTTGTTTTGTTTTGGAGCATATTAACCAGACTTTTTCTTGCCCTAACTAGCACGTTGGATTCTTATTTTCAGAAATTTCTATTTTTGTAATAATACCCCATTCACAATAGCCTCAAAAAAGTAAATAAAATACTTGGGAATCAACTTAACAAAAGAGGTAAAAGACCTTTACAATGAAACTATAGGACACTAAAGAAAGAAATTGAAGACAATCTTAGAAGATGGAAAGACCTCCCATGCTCTTGGATAGGCAGAATCAATACTGTCAAAATGGTTATGAAGCTGGAGGCATCATAATATCAGACCTTAAACTATACTACAAAGCTATAGTAACAAAAACAGCATGGTATTGGCACCACAATAGACATGTAGAACAATGGTACAGAATAGAAGACACAGAAACAACCCACATAAATACAGTTATCTCACACTAGACAAAGGCACAAAAAATATACTTGGAGAAAAGATAGCCTCTTCAACAAATGGTGCTGGGAAAACTGGAAATCCATATGCAGAAAAACGAAATTAACCCCTATCTCTCATCATGCACAATACTCAAAGTGGATCAAGGACCTAGGAATTAGACTAGATACCCTGCACCTAATAGAGGGAAAAATTAGGCCCAAACCTTCATCCCATCATATTAGGCCTCGACTTCCTTAACAAGAATCCTAAAGCTCAAGACATAAAATCAAGAATCAATAAATGGGATGGATTCAAACTAAAAAGCTTCTTCTCAGTAAAAGAAACAATCAATGAGGTGAAGAGAGAGCCTACACTCTGGGAGCAAATTTTTGCCAGACGCATGTCAGATAGAGCACTAATCTCCAGGATATATAAAGAACTCAAAAAACTTAACACCAAAGAAACAAACAACCCCATCAATAAATGAGCTAAGGAGCTGAACAGACACTTCTCAGAAGAAGATATACAATCGATCAACATATATATGAAAAAATGTTCAACATTTCTAGTAATAAGAGAAATGCAAATCAAAACTAAGATTTCATCTCACCCCAGTCAGAATGGTAGTTATCAAGAATACAAACAACAATAAGTGTTGGTGAGAATGTGGGGGAAAGGCACACTCATACATTGCTGGTGGGACTGCAAATTGGTGCAAGCACTATGGAAAACAGTATGGAGATTCCTTAGAAAACTTGGAATGGAACCACCATTTGATCCAGCTATCCCACTCATTGGTCTATACCCAAAGGACTTAAAAGCAGCATACTACAGTGACGCAGCCACTTTAATGTTTATAGCGGCTCAATTCACAATAGCTAAACTGTGGAACCAACCTAGGTGCCCTTCAGTAGATGAATGGATAAGGAAATTGTGGTATATATACACAATGGAATATTACTCAGCATTAAAAGAGAATAAAATTATGGCATTTGCAGGTAAATGGATGGAGCTGGAAAATAACATGCTAAGCAAAGTAAGCAATCCCCCAAAACCAAAGTCCGAATGTTCTCTCTGATAAGTGGATGCTGATCCATAATGGAGGAGGGGGCATGGAAAGAATGGAGGAACTTTGTTCAAAGGGGAGGGAGAGGAGGGAATGGATATGGGAGCAGGAAAGATGGTGGAATGAGATGCACATTATTGCCCTAGGTACATGTGTGACTGCACATATGGTGCGACTCACTCTACATTGTGTACAGAGAAATGAAAAGATATGCTCCATTTGTGTACAATGAATCAAAATGCATTCTGCTGTCATGCATACCTAATTATAAGAAATAAATAAATTAATTAAAAAACTCTTCCCACTCTATTAAACATATATAGAGCCCACCAAATTGTAACTTCTCAAAGAAAGACTTTTTTTAATGCTTCTTTGGAATCTGAGTACATAAACAGAGTGCTTAGAATAAAGTAGATTTCAATGATAAAATAAAAGAAACCTATTTTTGTACTACTACTACTAATAATAATAATAAATAGGCTTTTATGGTATGGGCACTGTTCAAAACACTTCATCTAAATTATTTAATACAAAAACATGGGAAGTAGATATTATTATTATTTTCAGTTTTTAGATGAGCATACAGAAGAAGAGAAAGATAAAATATCTTTCTCACAGGCCACCCTGTGAACAAGTGATACAGGTAGGATCTGATCCCAGACAGCCTTCTTTTAGATTTCCTATCCTTGATGATGTCCCCTGATTATTGCTACCTGCTACCTCTGGTACCTGGGACCAATAAGCATAAGAAAGGCTAAGAAATTCCTTTTGTGATAGCCATAGAACAAGATCTAAATGTTCAAAAACCATGTTCTTGGTAAATATGTGTATGTTCTCAGTTAAAAATGGATTCTCACTCTTTCTAGGACTGTGTATTGGAAAAAGAGATGATGGTTGGGAGTACTTTTCTGCATGATAAATGCATCTATAAATGGCCCATCTGCAGATGAGCTCAAGGTGAATGGGGGTTTCTGGTGACTAACTGTATCCAAGAATGGAAGAAAGAAATGAAACCTTGCTTAGGACCCACAGTATTGAGCTCTCTCTGCAATAGACTAAGTATGCTGTTTACCAAGTCCCAAGAGAACCCAATGTGTCAATGAGATGCTGGCCATTCCAACAAAGCCAATAACCTTCCAGGATTCTTTAGGGCAAAACAGTCTGCATGGGGAGCTTAAAGGTCAACATGCGTATGGCTGTTGCATTTCTTTCCCACAAAAACCTATAAAATAGGCAGATTAACAGAGTCAGGCCCATGACTTAATGAGCAGCTGGAAGTCCATTTTACTGGAGGGACTGGATGCTCTGAAAATCTTCTTACAGTTTGAACAGGGGCAGTGGGTGAAGAAGGATGAGAGTGTTGGGGTATTATACAACACCCAGCTTTCAAGGTTCTGATTTGTAGGGGTTAAGGGACCATCAGTATGTAGACCTTCTTGAGAGACCGAGACTCTTTTCCAGTCCCACTGATTTCCTCACTTAATAAATGGGCAGAAATAGGATAGCAGGTCTGGCATTAACAGGCTCCTAGTCACATGATAGGAGTGCATGCATGCTTGCACATGTGAGCACGTGTGCGCACACACTGCATTTTTTCTAATCTCCAGCATTTTTTTTAAATATTCTTTTTTTTAGTTGTACATGGACATGATATCTTTATTTATTTTTATGTGGTGCTGAGGATTGAACCCAGTGCCCCATGCATGCGAGGCAAGTGCTCTACCACTGAGCTGCAATTGCAGCCCGTCACATTGCATTCTTTACTTTCAATCATGAAAGAGTGGCAGAGTACCCTCCATTTAGATTTATTCTTTCCTTCTATTAAAAACCTGAGTATTGGAGATGAGATTCTTATATAAAAATATTATCACAAAGACAAGAGAGGAAGCAGGGGAATGTGGTGCTGCTGAAGCCAAGGGAATACAGAATTTTATAATTTACAAGAAGCTGTCCAAAACTCTAATGTAGCAAAGTTCCTGCTGGGTGTGACCTGAATATAGGATGCTGGATTTGGTGGTGAGAACATGATTGGTAACTTCTGATGTAGGAATACTAAGGGCAAAACCACATGGTAATAGATTGAACAGTGAAATAAAATGGATCCACTGAATGTAGATTTCATTGAGTCCAAAGTAAGATTAACAAGAAGGAAGCAAAATCAACACATGGACAAAGGCATGGAGGCATGAGAGGGTGATTTTTCATCTTTTTGTTTTTTTAAAGTGGAGGTTTTATATCATTTGCTGAAATACATTTAATATTCTCCCTCTTAGGAACAATTGCTTTTTTTTTTTTGGTACCAGGGCTTGAACTCAGGGGTATTCGACCACTGAGCCACATCCCCAGCCCTATTTTGTGTTTTATGTAGAGACAGGGTCTCACTGAGTTGCTTAGTGACTCACCATTGCTGAGGCTGGCTTTGAACTCGCGATTCTCCTGTCTCAGCCTCCCAGAGTGCTGGGGTTACAGGCTTGCACCACTGCACCTGGTTCTTTTTTGTTTTTTTAAGGATGTCATTTATTTATTTTTAAGGTTAAATACTTTTAGTGATATCAAAAAATATAATTTATTTTCCTGGGTTTTTCCCTAGACTTTAAGTTGATGCATTATAATTGTACATATTGGTGGGATTCATTGTTACATATTCATACATGCATACAATGTAACAATGTACTTGGGCCAATATCATTCCCTAGTGTTTCTTCTTTCCTCCATTCCTCCATTCTCCCGGTCTGTTGTTTTTAAACCTTGTCTTTAAGTGTGGAATGAAGGGTAATAAGACAGGGCAAAATTCTAGAGCCCCTGAAATTTTCCTTTGTTGCTGGTCACTTATTTGCTTAACACTGACCTCAGAGGCATTGTTACAAATTATTATAGCAGTGCCGAGAAAAAAATTTCAGTACAGGAATGATTGGATCATTAGCCTATTCTATATATTTCCTTTCTTTCAAGGCTGTTGGGGTCAGGCTTTACTTGTGAGCTGTGGATTAGCTTTGCCCAATCAGCAATTCAGAGGGTAGAGAAGAAATGAGATGAAGTGTTAACTTCCTCTGCTGGTTACCTACTCTTAGCCCTTCTGGAGGTAGCACAGAATAAGAAGAGTTATCAAAGTAGCAGGCTTCCAAAATTGCTGTCAGTGACAATTTGGTAATGCCACCTCTCAAGGAGAGGAGCTCCAGGGTCTTCCCAGTCCAGGCTTCCTCCTTACAACAGCAGCCACCAAGAGAATCCATGAGCATGGTCATGGAATACCCAGCATTATTGGCTGCCTTATCCAAGCCTCGCTACATTGCTTTATTTAAAACTCTAAGACCATCCCTCACACCCTCCCTCAACTCTGTGCCTACACTATTTAGGGTCTCCTCATCTATGCGTGTCTTTTCTAATGAGGCCAGAATCTATAACAAAGACAGTTGTGAGGGAGACAGGAAGAACTTACACTGTGGAGACTTACTACCACTGGATGCATTCTGGCCACATCCTTAATTACTTGCATTCCAACTGAGACTTATTTTTTCCCATTTCTGTCAGTCACTCAGAAAGTTTTTCTATTTGTCTTCCTGATAAGAATGCTTAAAATTCTCCAAAGTATGTACAGGTGAGACTTCCCTACTGTTTATAAAGCAGTAGGGAAGTTTAGCTTTTATGAGGACACATTTTAGTACACATTATTATTGTTATTTTTATCTTTACACAATAGATTTCCTTTTAAAAGATGCCCCACCTCTTCATTTTCTTAAAATCTTTTCTCATTTTTTAGACCCTGTACCTCCTCAAACAATACTTTTTAAAAAATATTTGAGCATCCTGTCACTATAAATAAAGCACTTGAGATAAGTAAAAAGAAATAAATAAATTTAAAAAAAATATTTGGCAAGAAAGTAATAATGCTTAAGCCATATGAAACATCTCTGGGTCAGATTTTACTCCCTATGATACCAGAAGTAGGGAGCTAAGATGGTTAGACAATTAGTGATGTAATTCCCTAGAAACCATGGGTTTCCTTTGTCTGGAGGCTCAACATCCTAATTAACATGCTGCAAACACCTTCTTACCTCAAACTGGGCTGGAGTCATTAGCAGAAGATGACGTTTAGCTGCTTGCAGGGGCAGCCAAAGGCGCCTGGGCCTTGCTTTCTGCAAATCTTGACATCATCTCCCAGCATCCAGAGCAGCATTCTGTTTTATCACATTCTTTGACATCTTTCTTAAAGAGCTTCACTTTAGGGAAAACAAAACAAAACAAAATTAGGTGTTCTCTTTTATCTTCTTAGCCTCATGAAGGGTTGGGATGAAAGCCTGAAGGACTTGTATCTGAAAGAGTTAAAACAACTTACACAGTAGACTCTCGAATCTCACTGCTTTGCTCTGCCAAACAGGAAAAAAAAAGGGGAGGGGGGTTAAGAAATAAAGAGCAAGTGATAGGAAGGAAGGAAAAGGGGACACATGAATATATCACTGTAAATTAATCAGTTGCTGGACAATAATCCTCTTAAATATGTCCCTAAAAGTGGGAGTAGCCTCTTATCACGGTTTTCAGGGAAATCTATAGCAAGGTCTGGCATCTCTCTCATGGTGGTTCACATTTAGTCCCATTTATCTGGATTTCAGGATCATCCGATGGAAATGATCCACTAGTACAATTATAGTAGTATTTAGTAATTTTATTCCTTTACTCATTAATATTAATTAGTGCTTGGAGGGGAAAGAAGACAGAGAATAGCTTCTCGTATCCCAGCTAATTAACTTTGTCTAGCTTGTATGAGAATGAGAAAGCACTTTATTAAAAACCATAAGGTAAGCACTCAAGGGACTTTTATTTTCTGCGTAGGCTAAACTACAATAAGGTTGGCTCTTAGTGAGTATCCTAGAATCGCTAGAAAGGATAAAATAATTGTTACCAAGAGGGTGAAGGCTTCAGCACAGATTTTAAGAGTCACTGATTTCATGGCAATATAGATGTGATGTTTTGATGCTGTTCTGGAAAATGAAGGCTTGGTTGCAGGCCACATATTTAGGATATGATAGTACTACAAATGACGGGAGGAGTAAGGTAACAAAAGTACTTGCTACTTCTTTTATAGTAATATATGCCATCTGTCTACACTGAAGTGGTAAGGGGTGGTTGGATCTAATGCCTAAGATGTATTTGGCTTCCAGTTAGTAGTTAGTATTAGAAATACATAGCTTTTTTGCCAAATATTCTATTAGATACATTTCTTAGCCTCTATGAACAAAACACTACAAGGTCAGAAATATGTAAAATTTCGTAGCAATTAAAAGTTCTACATTTTACACATTTTTACTATAATTTTCATTGATTCATTTGTTCTTTTGACAAATTTGGTTGCATACATACTGTGTAAAAGGAATTGCACTGCGCTCTAAAACTTCAGAAATAAACACCAAATGTAAGAAAATAAGTCTTCATAGTTTCTCCTCATGTTTAAGTTCTAGGTTAGTTCACGTCCTTTGAGAGGCAGACACTAAGATATGAGTAAACATGGGAGGTTTTTATCGAATGATAAAATAGGGAGAAAATGGAGATGGAGCTGGGGACAGCTGGGACAAGTTGAGAGAGCTATCAGAAAGCACAGGAGCCCTCGCCCTGAGTAAAGGCAAGAGGGGAGGAAAATTGGCTGGGAAACATCCCAGATCCTCATTCAGCAATAAAGAAGTTTCAGCGAGACTCTAGGGGGTCCTTGAGACACCATTTGCTGTCAGAGCAGTTCCATGTCTCCCTAAAACAGGTCTAACCTAGCATCCCTGTGGCACTCAGTTGCTGGCTGGGAACAGCCATGGGAAACATTGCTATGACTCAAATGTGGCAGTGAATTTCAGAACAAGTCAACTGGACCCTTGCTTAATCATACCAGGGAATGCGTTTTCATGGCCACCTACCACTGCGTTCACTTCTTTATTGAAGCATTACCGACTTGAATTCATCTTCCTGATTGATAGTAAAAATGGAATCTTATTTATGCCCAAATCATAAGTAAAATGTTGAGTTTCTATTTTGTAGAACTAGATTTTAGAAAATTTACTGTATAATCCTTAACATACCTATTTCTTTAGTTCAAAATTTAAGCATATTTGTACTTTATATATTTAGTGCTAGATTCCAACCTAAAGGCAATGAAATGTATTTGCAAAACAAGAGCAAAGCTTGTAAATCTTTCACAAGAAAATAGCATGCAAAATGCAAGCTGTAGAGGAGAGCTTCAGTGATGTTCTAAACAGTACCTTTATTTCTTCTAGGCAACTCAAGTTGGTATCTTTGAATCAACATCAAATTGTGTATTTCCATTGTTGAAATTAGGCTTATTGTGAATTCAAAGCATCTTTAAGCCTTTTTGGTATCTTTTACTTCATGATATCAGTCTAATTCAGGCCACTGATTTTTACTGGTCTTTTGCCAGTTGGGTGCTTGATATTTTGTTGTTGCTCTTTGCTTGCAAGAATTCTCTATTCCCAAATGGCCTTACAGGCTTAAATATTTGTTTAAGTTTTAAATACTTTTGAAATGGAAGTTTTGAAGGCTGTATCATAGAGGGGAAAGATCATGGGTCTTTGAGATCAAACAGATTGTATTGGGGTCTCACCTCTGACATTTATTACATGACTGTGCACAAGCTGACAAACCTTTCTGGACTTGCTCACTCTTCTGTAGTTTTGGTAAGATAGTTCTTGCCTTGTAGGTTGCTGTGGGAAAGAGATATAGCAGCACACATGAATTGACCTTGAATCTGACTACCCAGCTGGTTAAGTTACCCAGTACTTTTGCCTTCTTCTCACTTGAGGTCACAATACATGTGACAGGAGAATTACACCCAGGAGAATTTACCCCAGAAGAATTTGCCAGGAGAATTGCACCCCAGTCCCAGCTTTCAGAGATTGTTAAAAGCCAGGTTAAGGGAGAAAAATTTGTAAATAATATTTTAATACAATGTTTTGAAGACTCAAAATGAATACAAAAGATCCATGATAAACAAGATATCAAAATTTTAAGTAAAGAAAAGATAGCAGCTGTGCTGTATTGAGCCATATTGAGGCTTGAGGCAAAAGGAAAAATCAATAATACTGATCCTGCCTTCATTTTTTAAAATTTGATTCATTAGGGATTTTTGCATTCATTTGATTTTTCAAAAGATTGCAGTAGAATTTGATTTCTCACCAATATTGGGTCTTTTAGCACCTCCTCAAACTTTTCACCCAAGGCTAGTATCTCAAGTCACTTCCCCACAGTTCTGACTCTGTTAGGAGGCATTGGATTTAAAAGCATTAATTTCCCTTCCCTTAATCTTTTTCTCTTTTAATCTACTAGTAGAAGATGGTTATATAGTCCAAGGGCCACAAAGTTAACATATGTCAGAAACTTTATTGATAGTATTTAATGTGAATTTACATGTGATTTTATTTTGGTTTTATAAATCAATCTTTTTTCCTACCTAAAATCTTTCAGGAGAAAATCAAATAGTGCAATGGTAAGTTAATAATACAAAAATGATTTCATAAAATAGCATTTTAAGCACTATAAATCTTTAGGGTATTTTAAAATAATGGCCTTATTTTTCATTCCAAGATATTTTTTGGAGCAGAATGGTATGCATCTTGGTTATGACATTATCGCATAGAGATATAGCTGAGAGCACATTTCAAACTCTCACCGTTGGGAGTTGCTGGTCAGCTTTCTATTACTATCGCAAAATTCCTGAGATAATCAACTGAATAAGGGAAAAGGCTTCTTTCGGCTCATGGTTTCAGAGGTTTCAATCCATAGTTGCTTGGTCCTATTGCTTGTGGCATGGAATATCATGGTGGGAACATTTGGTGAAAGAGGCCTGTTTACCTCATGGTGACTGGGAAGCAAAGAAAGATAGGAAAGGATCACCAAGGTACCAAATATCCCTTTCAAGGGCACAACCTCAATGATTCAACTTCCTTCCACTAGGCCTCGCCTCCTAAAATTTCCACTGTTAGCTATGAACAGGTGGGTGGAGAGAAAGGACAAGGAAGGACAGACATTAGGCTGATCCACCAAGAAGAATCCAGGAGCCATAAAAATGGAACTGTGGGGGACTTTACCTGAACAGACAAGCATTGGGAAATGAGATCTGGAATGCCTAACCTCCCACTGGCTGCAGAGAACCATAATCCCTTGAGGGAATTATTTCTTAAAATCCTGAGACCCTAACTAAAATAGATAAGTATCAGAAAAGTGGGGTTTGGTACATCAAGACCCCCAGCTACAGCTAACCATAATCCCTCAAGGGACACTTGGGTTTTCAGATAAGGGCCATTACGATGTCTTGCAACCAACTATGTCACAACCACCCTGTCAACCATAATATCCAGGCCCTCAGGAGGAAGTTCCTAGGGGCTATCCAAAGGGTAATGAAACAGTTTAGGGGAGATAGGGAAATCAAGGCAAAACAAAAGACTTAGTTTCCTTAAAAACTTCAGCCCTGTGAGCACCACATTGTCCTGTGCTCGGGGTGGTCCATGCCCTCTCTTTATGATTCTCTCCTTTCATTCTCGCTGTTGAACATGTGCTTACTACTCTGTGCTTTGCTGGAATTCTTTCTGGCCAAGTCATAAGGACTGGTACCCTAGGACTGTGGTGGCTGCCCAGGCTCAACTTGGCAGGTTCCCAGCTCCATAACACCACCATCTCCCAGTAGTACCACAGGCTGATGACTGAGCCTTCCATACATGGGCCTTTGGGGGACATTCAAGAATCAGACTTTAACAGGAGCCATCATCAGTCTGCCCTATGGGTGTCGAGAAGCTGTTAGAAAGCATGTGCTTCACCCTCCACTTCATGCTTGGATCAGAAGGCAGCATAACACTGTAGGAGTTGCACAGGATTCCTTACTAGCAGACATTGATGATTCCCTCATTTGTAACATTTCCTGGGTAAGGTTCAACTTTTCCAAGTCTTCATTAACCACGTCCTTCCAACAGAAACAACGATGGATTCTTCCCAGTGTTGTTGGTAGAAAAACACCAAATCATAGGAGATGATGCTTCATAAACTGCTTGACTCCCAACATTCCTTCGGCTTTCATGGGCCACTCTCAAGCCCCTATCTGTTGGGGATGCAATAAACCTGGACATATCGCTAATAAGCTAATGTTGTCTTTGACCCTTCTATTCTTCAAAAGGTTTGGAATAAATTATCAGCTCTGTTAGATCCATCCAACTGGATTATCATTGGCCTCAGGTCCCAAGCCTTCTTCTGGTCCTTCTCTTTGTCAAATGTATAACCAAACTAGAAACTAAACAAGCTCTCTTAGTTCATATCATTAAAGAACCACAGGAACGCAAGAAAATTCCCGCCATATGGATCACAGTCCTCAAGAACATGCAAGAAGCGCGCCCACCCCATCTTCGCTGGAAACGCAAGGCTTCACAGCTTCAGCTGATGCTAACCCCAAACTCCCTTCCCTTCCAACCCCACTCGACCTCATTACCCCTTTTCTTAGGAGAGAACTCATCTCGGGGAATCCACATGGGCTGGTTAGCCAATGACAGGTACGATGCTCTGAAAGATGGGCACAACCTAAGACAAGCACAGTCTCATTTGTTCACCCCCTTTCTCATATGCAACATGTGGGAGTCTGGAAATCCAGCAGAATGATTCTCTCCCATGAGAAGATTATCACAGATCCCTCCAACATGGTTGCTTATGGGCCACACAGGCCCCGCTGACCTTTTAAATAAAAGAAAAAGGGGGATATGTAGAAGCACTCTCCATACCTTCAACTCCTCCCCTCCCTCTTTCCCCACCCTGTGCTGATGGACTGGACACCTGACACAGAGTGGTACCCCATTGGTTGTAACCTCGGGGCCATGATTGGTCCGAGGACCATTCATAAGCTGTTGCACTTCCTGGAATAAACAGATTCTGCATCTCGCTCTGGCAGAGCAGTTTTACCAACCCCCGGAGTCTAGATGAAGTGACTCTGCGACCATCCACCCCATACTTTGTCCCACAGGACCCCATTTCATCCTTCCTAAGGACCCCTGACTTTTGTCCCCCAGTACCCCAACTCGTCAGCAAGCCCACACAAGGCACAACATAAACAACAACCTGGCACCCACACCCTGGCTTCTGACACCTTGCCATTGAATTATCACCCCATTAACAAGACTGTATTTGCATAAACACCCTGTAAAGAGGAAGACCAGCAAGCCCCACCATGTGTCTGTCCATCAAATTACCCTGGCCCTGTCTTTCCTTTCATAGGGTGATGGGAATACAGGGGATCCCATGCCCTCTCCTGTATTCATCTAACCCTGTTGTTGTTTTCTTTGGTAAAACCTATTTCTATGTTTTTCATTATGGAATTTGGATCCTGACAGATATCAAATGGAGATATTGTTAAACTTGGTTTTTATGACAAACATGAAATTAAGTATAAATGCTTTATGAATTTGGCTTTCAACTAAAATAAATTTTAAAATTAAGTACTAGTATAAAAATCATGTTAATGACACCAATGTAATATTATAATTGATGATGCTTTGGAAAAACCGTATTACCTAAATTGGACTTAATAAAAGTGAAGACTTGGTTATATATTTAATCCATTAGTTTTATATTTAATCTATTCCTATACTCCAATTTGAATAAAATTTTAAAGAATATCTGTTTGGATAAGTTTGAAGTTCAAAGTGATATTAATAACTTCAAGGCTTTTTTAGTGCAGGATAAACAGAATTCATATTTAACCAAAATTCCACAAGCAAGCAATCCTTGAATGCCTATTTTAAAGAGATGTCATGTAGCAACTTGTCAAGCTGACTAGTGCATCTGAAAATAAAGTCTGCATGGTGATGTTTTTGAATCTACAATAAATGAGCATCCAATCCAATTATATGTAAAAATGAAAAATCTCCCTTGTAATTCTCTTAGTTGCTGCTAATGAATTGTTGCAAGTTAGTACAGAGCAGAAGGGGCTGTAAATTACTTCCAATTCCTGCCTGAAGTGGGAATGGCTGACTGGTGCAGGCCCTTGGAGTTCTACAAAACTCAGCTCCCACACACTACATGAGGACTCATGTCTCCCATCACTGCTCCCTATGTAAAGCATGGTGACATTTTCATTGAAACAGTGAGCTCTGCATGATTTGGCCTGCATTCTGTTCACTCAATCATTCACTCATTCATCAAATATTTAGTAAGCACATCCCATGTGCCATGCCTGGTTCAGGCAATTGTACGCCTCAGTGAACAAAACAGATGAGGTCCCTGTCTTCATGATGCTTATATTCTAATAGAGGGAGGAAGAAAACAAGTAAAGTTGATAGTGTGTTTTAAAATGCTATGCACTTAAAAAAAAAAGGAGAACTGTATTCAGGGAGTGCCAGTGCTGGAGTCAGGCAGGTTGCAGTATGAAATGCAGGGTGAGAATAGGCCTTCCTGAGTAAGCCAATACCCAAAAACCAAATGCTGAATGTTCTCTCTGATAAATGGATGCTGATCCATAATGGGGTGAGGACATGGGAAGAATGAAGGAACTTTGTTCACAGGGGTGGGAGGGGGAGGGGGCATGGGGACAGTAAAGGTGGTGGAATAAGATGGACTTCATAGCCCTAGTTTTATGTATGACTGCATGTATGGTGTGATCCTACGTTACATACAACCAGAGAAATGAAAAGTTGTGCTCCATCTGTGTACAATGAATCAAAACGCATTCTGCTATCATGTATACCTAAGTGGAATAAATAAATAAAATTAATTTAAAAAAAAGAATAGGCCTTCCTGAAAAGCTAACAAGAGGGGAAACATTTGAGAGCAGTGAGGATATGAACCAAGTAGCTATTCAAGGGAAGAGCAGTGTAGGCCAAAGATATGGATAGCAAATGTCCCTGAAATGCTCAAGATATTGCTAGGAAGTCAATGTGGCTATATACAAATAGGTTGGAAAGTAGTAAGAGAGGCCATGGAAAGTTTTTGCCTTCACCAATCCCCTTTGAAGAGTTTCTATGGGCAAGGAAGATGGAGGAAAAGGTAAAGAGGTTCCCATCATCTGCAAACAAAGTATGGACCATACTCCAGACTGATCCCAGGCACAGGGCATATGACTTGTGTGCCCATCTCTACTTTTCTCCCTGTGGACCCTGGCCATGGACATTCATCTGTAGTACATGTAACTGATGAAGGAGGGGGGAAAGTAATGTAGTTAATAGAATAAGAAGCTATGGACAGACTGAAGCCAATGCACATAGGATGTGATCTCCCAGGTACTACCCTTTCTCAGTAACTACCCAGGAGGTATCAACCGTATCTCTTTTCCACTCTTCTCAGCATCTCTCTTTTTTCTTACTGCTTTTTGATCTTTATTTCACTGTGGCAAAATATACATAAGATAAAATCTACCATTTTAACAATCTTAATTGTACAGCTCAGTGGCATTAATTATATTGTTATACACAATCCATTGCTAGAATTTCATCATCTTAAACTGAAACCCTCTACCCATTAAATACCAAATATCTTTTCTCTCTCACCCCAACCCTTAGCAACCATCATTCTACTTTCTGTTTCTATAAATCTGACAATTGTATATACCTCATATATGTAGAATTATACAGTATTAGTCTCTTTATGACTGTCTTATTCTTTTTTTCTTATACTAGGGCTTTTTTTTTTATACCAGGGGTGCTTAACCACTAAGCCACATCCCCAGGTCTTTTTAACTTTTATTTTGAGACAATGTCTCACTAGGTTGCTTACAGTCTTGCTAAGTTGCTGAGTCTGGCTTTCAATGTGAGATCCTCCTGCCTCAGCCTCCCAAGGTGCTGGGATTATAAGTGTATGCCATCACATCCAGCATGATTGGATTATTCTACTTGGACTAATGTCCTCAAGATTCGCCCATTGTACAACACATGTGAAAATGTCCTTCCTTTTCAAGGTTGAATAATATTTTACCATATGTATATACTATGTTTTGTTTACCCATTCTTTCCTGGATGGACCCATGGGTTGTTTATACCTTTGGGCTCTTGTGAATAATGTGGTTATTAATATGGTATACAGATATCTGTTCAGGTCACTGCTTCCAGTTTTTTTGTTTATATAGTCCAAAATGGAATTGCTGAATCATATAGTACTCCTATTTTTAATTTTTTTGAAGAACCACCATACTCTTTACCACAAAGGCTGCACAATTTTATATCCCTACCAGCAATGCATCAGAGTTCCAATTTCTCCACATTCTCACCAACACTTATTAATTAATTTCTTCATTTATTTATTCACATTAATCATGCTAATGCCTGGGAAATTATATCTCACTGTGGTTTTGATTTGCATTTCCCTAGTGACAAGTGATGTCAAACATCTTTTCATGTACTTATTGGCCTTTATGTATCTTCTTTGGAGAAATGCTTGTTTAAGTCATTTGTACATTTTAAATAGGGTTGTTAATTTTTTGTTGTTGTTTATGTTAATAAATTATTAAATATATTTTCTCTTAACAAAGACTGTAGTGCTCGTTTTAGAAAATTAAGAACACTGAGATAAATAAGAATGGCATGTATTACAAATGAATTCTTTTCAATTTACATTAAATGTTTATAAACCTTATTTAGGTCACATTCTTTAGTATGAAGAGACTAGGGTTAATTTTAAGAATCAAATTACTGGAGGATTAAAAATAGATACTCCTAAACCATGAGTGGTGGCGCATGCCTGTAATTCCAGCAGCTCCAGAGGCTGAGACAGAAGAATTGTGTGTTCAAAGCCAGCCTCAGCAATGGTGAGGTACTAAGCAACTCAGTGAGACCCTGTCTCTAAATAAAATACAAAATAGGGCTGGGGATGTGGCAGCTCAGGAGCCGAGTACCCCTGAGTTCAATCCTTGGTACCAAAAAAAGAAAAAAACAAAAACGTAGATACTCCTAAATAAAATCTTGAGTAAAAGAGAAAATTAAAATCAAATCAAATATTAGATAAGACACTATTCCCTGAACTAGTGGGATATGGTAAAAACCATACTCAGAAGAAAATCCTTGACTTTATACATTTTTACTACTAAGCAAGGAAGAATATTTGATTAAGCATTAAATAAAACAATCTGCAAAACACAAATGCATAAAAGTAACTATGCAGAAGTATTTTCTATTTTGAATTAAACATTGTGATTGTTAATTTTATATGTCAACTTGATTGGGCTAAAGGATGCCCAGTTAACTGGTAAAACATTTTTTTTTCTCGGTGTGTTTGTGAGGGTGTTTCCAAAAGAGATTAGCATTTGGATTGGTAGACTGAATAAGGAAGATTACCCTCACCATTGTCCAATCTATTGAAGACCTGAATATACCAAAAGGTAAACATGAATTTCCTCTGTCTGTTTGAGCTGACATATCCATTTTCTGCCACCAAACATTGATACTCCTGGTATCCTTGAACTTGCTCTGAGCTCCACCACCAGCTTTCCTAGTTCTCTAGCTTGCAGATGGCAGATGGTGGGATTTTTCAGCCTCCATAATCACATAAGCCAATTTCTGTAATAAATTTTCTTAATATATAAAAAAATCTATATTTTATAGATATTTATACATAAATACACATAGAAATATATAATGTATATTTTATATATATGTATGTATTTGTGTGCGTGGGTGTGTTTCTCTGGAGAACCATAATACAAATACTTAAAAAAATTTTTAAAACCCCAAATAATAAAATCATTTTATCTAAAAGCAGGTAATCACCCACTGTGTTTTCAGTTTTGCTCATCCTAGGAGCATTTTTAAGAGAATTGATTTTACATCTTTTGATGGTGTGCTTCTCTTGTGCCTTAATTATTCCTAATTATTATATATTCATTTTGGTGTCTGCCTATGATGTATGAAATACCCCCTCTATTGTTCAAGTGATTGTTCTGTTTCTAACTGGTCTTGTATTAATAGTATTGTTCTTCTGCTTTCTATTTGTACTTGTCCCGTGTGTCATTTTCTATACATTTAAAAAACACTTTTGTTTCAATTTGTTTTACATGTGCTTTGAAAACATCAGGCTTTGCTTTTCTGACCCAATTTGAAAACCTACCTTTTCAAGATGGAATTTGACCCATTTGCATTTATCTTAGTTGGTCCATGTTTCATGTTTTTGTGTTGTCTTGTTCTTTCCTTTTCCATTATTTTACTTTAGTGTGTTGTATTTTATATGTCTACTGATTTGTAAAATATACAGTCTACTCGTATTCTATCACAGAACAGCTTTTATTAAAAACAGGTAAACATTTATTTCCCGTCAATACTAGCAAGTCCTCAATGCTTCCAATAACATGAGGAATTCAGCCGGCTTTAAGTTTTTCTTTTGTTTTCTCTGCCTCTCAGATTGTGTTTGGATTCTCTCAGGCTTCAAAATCTGGGTATAATAAGTAAGTTTTTTCACTGTAATTTCTCTTTCAAACCCATTTTGACACTTTAATTATGTGTCATAACCACATAAACAGCAATTATTTGCTGGGAAACTTTACCTTGTTCTGTTGTCATTACTACTATTTAATCTCTCTTACCTTCTTCCTGGATGTTTGTAATTTGACATGGGTAATTTGGTTTGAATACTTGCATGTCTCAGAATATGTTTCTCATTTCCAGTGTCATGATGATAAACATTGCCTCAGTTTAGAATTCCTAGGGCACAACACCCTGTGGATCTTGCTTCACTGTCTTTTGGCATGATTGCATTGTTGAGAAAACTAGAAACAAATCCTAAAGTTCAAATGCTTTTACTGCCTGTGTATTTGGGGATTTTTCTTTTATCTTTGAAACTCTGAAATTCATTAAGATAAACTCATATGTGAGCCTCTTCATTTTCCAAGGTAAATAAAGCAGAGCCCTTCAATCTGAAATTCCAAGAATGTCTTCTATTATTTCTTCAATTGTATGTTTAAACCTCTATGTGCTCTCTTTCTTTACTTTTAATTTTCTTATTCTGTAGCCTCGAACCCACTATAGCTTCATTGATATTCTAGTTTCCATCTGAATCTATTTAGCCAGCACATTCAAGAAAGTGGGGAGGTTGGGAAGAAAGGGAGCAAGCTATGTGAGTTTAACTACCTCACAAATTTGGATCACCCCTAAGGCTGGCATTGTCTCAAGCCCCCAGAATGCTAAGATGGTACTCAGAAGTTCTCTAGGTTCTGGATTCCCAGCACTCCATCACTGGAACTCTGGGGCCATCTGTGGGTTTTGCAGTTACTTTTCTGTGGCATCTGAGCATCTGTTTCATGGATAAAACATCTTCCTTTGGAACTGAGATTAAGCTGCTGAATTTGGCCTCCTGCAAACAGATCACTCAGTCTTTGTCTCAGGTAATGTCATTTTCTTTCTTCCCCAGAGCTGCATCCCACAGAGGAGCCTATTCCAGCCTTCTTTCCAGAGTTCTGACCTGTAACTGGATTCCTTGGCTTTTCCTGAATGCATGTTCCTTTTCTGGAAATATCTTCTGTCAATCTGCTTTCCATTTTCTTCTGGTGGTCTCAGGCCAGGACAATTTCACTTTGAAGCTTTTATTATGAACATTCTTTCCATTGTCTCATGAAACATCACTGTAAAATATTTGTGGTTTTTGACCCACAATTTTTACTGTAGGTGATCTGAAAATTTTTCTGGTTCATTTGTTGATTTTTGGTTTTGTTTGTTTCAAACTTTTAGTTAGGAAGTCCAAATATGACCCTTGAGTATCACTTCCTAAATATTACACAAATCCCCCCTCCTTCTTTATCCCCAGTGCTGGGGTTGGTTGGAACTCAGGCCTTGCTAATGCTAGAGAATTATCCTGTTCTCTAAAATTGTCCCGGCAGCAAAGAAAATTGATTACAGAATGAGTTTACATTTTCTTTGGCTGGGAATCTTAGTTCTATCCTTGAGCCCATTCATAAAATAAGAGCCTTTCCTAGATCCAGAAATCTTGATTCTTGAGCACTCTATTCTTTTAGACATCTGTAAGGTCACATTAAGAGCAGAACAATGTTAAAACATCATTGTATATTCATTAATTCATGTGGGGATAAAAGCTGGCTCTAAGCATCATCTCTGAAATCCTCCTTTTGATTCCTCCTCCTCAATGTACACCTTGGCCACTCTCTTTTATGAGGGATTTGACATAGTTGGCCCAAAATGCACTTTGAGAAGTGCCTTTCTTCTGCCTACCAACTAAGCTTTCTCCCATTTTCAGATATTTCTCTGGAACATCTTAATTGTGCCCCTTCCTTTTTGCCTGTATTTCGTACCTGGGTCTCCAATCACTCCACCAAGATACACTCAACCTGGAATTCCCAGATTCCATGACAGAATCTAGAAACCTCACAGCTCCTGGCTTTTTAGTCATGTGACAGTATGCAGCTGTTTCCCACCTCACAGGCCTACAAAACTGGTGTCTGATTCATATTCACCAAAAGACTTGCTAGAATGACAGACATCAGCACAGGAGGCTGGGTGAGAGCCACCACAGCCGGGAACACTGCTCACAATCTATTCTCCACTGACCTCCAATAATTTAAGAGGATTGTGGCTCTGCCTTCCCTTCTGTTCTCAGAATATTCCTCTGCTCCCCTCTTCTTCCCAGGGACCCCGGTTTGGAACTGAAATTCTGAAGTCAGATAATTAAGGAGTTTTGCAATAATAGAATAATTCTTTGTCAATTCTCAGTAACAGTAATTCCCATTTTTGGGATGATGGTACACAGTGCCAAGTTTTGAATCTATATTTGTTCATTGAAAATGTTTCTAAGGATAAAAAACTAGGTATCAACAAATGAAACGAAAGAAATCCAATGCGACAGTCAGTTGCCATGGAGTAATCCTAGTTCTTCAACACTGAAAGCTGAATGCTCTTGGGAAAAGAAAATGATAGTAAGAATTTCTCTTCCTAGGAGATTTCATTTAGCTGCCTCTGTCTTATTTTCTTCCAAGATTTCCCACTAACAGTCATAGTATTTTTTCCCCTCTTACCATTCTTAGTAGCCTAAGGTAGTCTAATTAAAGCAATGGATCATTCACACTGCTTTTTAGAAATCCTTCGGTGACTTAATGAATAGGATATAGCAATTTCAAAATGGGTGCTTATGCATTGCATCCCAATTGTATGCAAGTACTGCACAATTATATTGAGACACTCATGGACATTCCTTTCTTTTCCTCTTCAAAGAGAAAGCAAACATTAATTGAACCATGGCAAGATTTGGGAGGTAAATATTTCGCACACATTGGAAAAGAATTCTGTAGTTATAACATGCACACTTTTCTGAATTTTCTTCATTTTCTACAATGAGCATGCACTAGTTTTAAGAGAAAAAAGATAAAAATTAATGGACATAAAAAATCCTTGCAGCCATCTTTAAATCATGAGCTTGCATATTGAAAGCAGGATTGTGGTTCTTTACTTATTGATAAAAAAGCTTACAAGTCTTTCAGTGAAAGCAATAGTGCATTATAATTTTGAACGTCAGAGTGTGAAGACAACCTGGAGTGCTAAAGAAGGGAATCTAAATTTTGAGCTGCATATCACAAAGGGGAAGAATGTAAGTCTTGGAAGGAGATTCCAATGTATAATCAGTTATTTATATCAGAAATGCTTTTAGATAGGCCATTTCTTTGCATTCATTTTTTAAAGCTTGGTTTTTTAAGCTAATTTTTTAAACATAAATCACCACACATGTATGATAAAAATAATTCAGATGGCAAAAAGAAAGATGTAGAGTGGAAAATATGAAAAGAAAAACTAACTCACAAACCTCCTGACACATCCCCAACAGTTTCCAGTCCCCAGAGGTAATTATAGTTTCTCATGCATCTTTTCAGAAATTCTCTATGGATGTACACTCCCTCTATATTGCCATAGATCTGTTCCATTATCTCCATTTCCACATATTAATATGCACATATTAAAGTAGTTGTATATGTATATTGTGAAAATAGGCATCACTCTGGATAACAGAACTCCAATGATAGACATGTCTGAGCCGTATTAGTGACTCAGGAGTGCAGGGACAATCCAGACAGCCTGGAGTCCTTTCGCATTCATAGTGTTGTCTGGGTGGAGATTTTAGGAAATTGCCCTCCTTTCTCCAGGCTCTGTGGCCTCATTGGTGGAATAGAAGACCTGGGGATATGTGAGATCTGTTTTAATGCTCTAATGCCTCTAGTTTGTAATTTCATAACTGCTACACTCAGGGCAGCACCAAATGACCAAGATTCTGCAAGGGCCTGAAGCATAAATCTTCTCCTAGCTAGGCTCTGTGAGAGCTTTCAGGATTTGGCCAGGGCCCTGCAGGCATGCCTGTTCTCCATCAGCCTGCACTGGGTACTCTGTTTCCTACTACACTCTCTGGGTATCTTTAGCTCTCTGATGAGAATTAACTGGCCAAGAGTGAGAGAGGGGAGTTAGGGAATGAGGGAGAGGGTTCTCAAAGTGGGTTTTGCCTCCTTTTCCTTTCTTTTGTGCCATCCCCCAATGCCACCTGTTCACTTACACACACAGAGGACTGATATCACCGCAGAATATGGCTGGTTCTTGATTTTTTTCCTTGTAAGAATCAAATGACTGTAATCAGTACTATCTACACCCCTACACTTTGCCACACAGACACGGGGTAAAAAATCTGAGGACACCAGAGTTTGTGTTCTAAGAGGCTTATATGCAGGTGGGAAAAGATGTGGACAGTGCTGCGGTCAAGATGCAGAAGCTCTGCAGAGAAATGGACTTGAGTTGAGAAATGAAGGACAATGTGGGGTTTTCCAGCTTACAAGGTAGAAGGACACTCTCTCCCATCAGTGGTCAGGGTGAGTGTGAAGGCCTGGAGGCATCCATGAGGGTGGCATGTTTGGAGGATGACAAACTATTCCATGTCCTTGGTGGATAGGGCGCGTATAGGGAGTGATCAAGTAGACGATGAACCTGAAAATAAAAGTCTTTGGCTAATGAATGATGAAGTTTAGAATTTGTTCTGAACAACAGTGATTCGCACTTCATAACAAATATTTTGCTATGTCTTTTATATAATATACTCTGAAATGAATTCATACTTCTCTAACCCATCTACACACATAATGAAAAATCTAAAAATGAATGCCCTGATAAGAAGCAAAATGTCAAAGGAAAACATGTACTTAACTATAAATGCTTGCATCTAACTAAAAAAAGAAAAAGACATAATGAAGTACTTGGATGCTTGTACATACAATAACCAAGAATGGGACAGCCACAAATAAAAATGATATGGGGGTGTGGCACTACTGAGTCAAGAACCTTATTGTCATTGGTGTTGGCTTCTGGAATGTTCAACAACTGTAGGGAGGTGCTAAACACAACAAAGTGCAATCTTATGTGGAATTTTTATTTCCAGATAATTCGGAGCATATTAAAACCATGCAAAAATGCTTGGTGAACCTATGTGAATTGGTTTACATAGTTATAAACAATGTTTTTGATTATAGGAATGTTTAATAAAGCATTCAAGAAGATTATTTCTTCTTTAAAGGAAAGTGCTGCTGCGTGTGTCTGGATGGCCTAGAGGTGTACCTCTGGATGCAGAGATGAGGAGGATGTGAAAGTGGCCTGTGATACTGGGGCACTGCCACACAGCCATGGGAGTTGCAGCTACAAGTGCCTAGCAAGAGAATTTCAGTGACAAAAATGAAAGTGCCCTAGAAAAGGAGTAAGTTTGAAACCACTGTGTCCAGAGAAAACCCAAAACAGATTCTGTCAATTGTATCTTGTATTGGAACCAACCAAGTCAGGATTCTCTTGACCTTTCTTTTGTTCTCTGCAACTATGGAGGGCTCAGCAATGCCTACTGAGTAGAGAAAGAGACACCGAAATGCCAGTTGAAGTGTTAGAAGACTACATTGTTTACTTACATTAAAAAGAAAAAAGAGTTAGACTTCACACCATATATGAAATCAATTCCAAGAGGTTTAAAAATTTGAAACTAAAAAATAAACTTGTAAAAGAACCATAGAAAATAGTGCCAAATATTTGTCTGACATAGGGTTAGCATGGGTTAGATAAGATCTCCGAAAAGAAAAATCGGTTTTTTAGAAAATTCTAAATAAAGTGAATAGACAATTTCTCAGTGAAGAAATACCAATAGTCTAAAAATCACAGAAGATGGTCACCTTCACAGGTAATTGGGGAAATGTATCTATCACCAGAGTGGCAATGTACAAAATTGGTAAGCATTGTTAGGGATTGGGGTACTATCTGTCAACATTTTAAAAATGCACACTGTGAATCTGATAATTCCACTCATAGATCTCTTCCTTTAATACACAACGACAGAAGATCATACTCCATGTATATATAATGTGTGAAAATAAATTCTACAGTCATGTATATCTAAAAAGAACAAAGTTAAAAAGTTTTTTTTAGAAAAATAAGTGTACAGAAAATATGTGCAAAGATTTTCACTGCCAACGTTGGTGACTGTGGAAACAAAAAAACTTGACTAAAAAAGATATGCAGTGAATTGTTTACAGAGATCATCTTTATGCTACACATTAAGATTGGGGCATAATAAAGACTTTTACTTTTTCTCTTTATATTTTAAAAAATGTTATATGATTTTAAAATATATTGATGTGTTTGTTGTGCAAAAATTTTTTTGTGTGTGGTACTGGGTATTAAACCCAGGGGTACTCTACCACTGACCTGCATCCCTACACTTAAAAAAAAAAATTCTCTTGAGACTGAGTCTCAAATTGCCCAGGCTGACCTCAAACCCACGATCCTCCTGCCTCAGCCTCCTCAATCATTGGGATTATAGGCATGAGCCACTGTGCCTGGCTTCTTGTGAAAACTTATAACAAGCATTTAAAATTTAGCAATCACTTTTTAAAAAAAATATGGATGCTATACTGACTTCAGGAACACCACACTCTTAGTTTTCTTTTGTCCTCATTGACTCCTCTTTTCCTGAGTTGTGCAAGGTCCTCTTCATCTTGATGACCTCTAAATGTTGGAGTATCCCAGGGCTGTCATACAATCTATTCTTTTTCAGTCAACAATGATTTCCTCCATGTTCTCAATCAATTCCATGGCTTTTTTGACAGTTCTTAACTTTTAGCTCCAACCTCCAACTTTACCCTGACTTGTCCAGTCTTATAAATGATTGTGTAACCAATACTTTCAACTGTATATCTGTGATTGATAACATTACTCTATCAAAAACAAAACTGTTTACTTTCTTTTGTCTTGAAAACTGCTCTTCCCACAGTCTTTTCCACATCAGGAAATGGCACCTCCATTCATCAAATTGAAAACCTAGAGTAGAACTGTTCCTTGCTGCTTCAGGCACTATGACTGTACTCCAAGCCACATGATCTCCCATCTGGACTATTACAAAAGCTTCCAAGAATTGGTCTTTATATGCTTCCACTCCTGCCTGCTCTGAAGTCCATTTTGTACTCAGCAGCCATGAGATCCTTCTAAAATTTGAATCAAACCATGTACCATGTCACTTTCCAACTCAACACCCAACTCAAATGACTTCACATGACACTAAAAATTTTTAAACCTTTTGTCACAGCTGATCTAATCTACACAATAACTAATTCCAGATTGACCTCAACCCCCAACACTGCCCTACTACCTGTGACTGACTACACCAGCAAGCTAGCTGTTGCTTGTGAATGTGACAGTGTTCTGTCTTAGAAGGTCTGTTCTACCCTTGGCCTGAAGGTCTTCTCCCAGAAGTTTGTATGCATCCTTTTCTCACTTAATTCAAGAGTTTGTTCTCAAATTACCTCTTTAGAGGGCCTTCTTGTACCACCCTAAACTAGGGAACTCGCTTCCATCCTTCTCTGCCTCTCCATGTTAGGGACTTTCTTCTTGCATATGACATCGAGAGTAGGAAAAAAGCAAAGCCAAATGGCAGCTCGAAGCTTGTGCTCAGGGGCTGGTGCTTATGGTCTTTGAGCTTCAGTTTAAGGTGCTTTGGGTGGGCTGTTGATTGAGATACTCTCACATCTGTTCTTTGGATCTGAGCACATTCCCCAGAGAGGTGTCTTGCCTGGAAAGTACAGGTCTTAAAGCAAAGAGAACATGTGAGGCTAGGAGGAGGAGGAGGTATCCTGGGAGTCAGCCCTCTGTATTCTGCAGTCATTTAATTCCTTCAGGTCCACACAGTCTCACCTGAACCCTTATCCAGAGAACCTTTTTATAATATAAAGGGGAAATTTTTCCAGACATTTTGGGAAAGGGGTAAAGGGGTGAATGGGGAGAAGTTCAAGAAGTTCAGTGCTTCCCAAACAACTACATGATCCTCCTTAAGCAGACTTCTTTGCACCAAGAGCCAGAGATTCAGTGCAGTTGGTGCTTAAGCCTTTGGAGGGTTCTGAGTACAGATGAGGTTGGGCTGTCAGGACAGCTCCCTCTAAATTATATGAGTATTGAGAAGAGAATGCCTTTCTAGATTAACAGTTGCTGAGCACCTGGCGGCTTTGTGTGAAATAGCAAAGGCACCCCTTCTGAGCAGACATAGCCCCATGTCAGGGTATACATTGCTTGGCTGGAGGAATGTGATCAGGATTCCAGCTTCAGCTCAGTCCCTAGCCTGGGACCTCCTCACAGTGAACAAACCACATCCAGCAGCCCTGATGCTCAACTCTTGCCATGGCTTTCTTGTCCAGACTATTTCCTTGCATCCATTTTCCAGAAAAAGAAGTTGTATCATCTTTTCCTGTGTTCAATGTTTTTGTGTTCTTTACAAATGTCCTTTTTATGTGATTTTAGCAGGGTTTTGCAAAAGGGTAAAATGAGTGTATTCAATCTATTACTTACTCAGAACCTCACTCCCTCTTTTGAACTACAGCATTTTCCCAAGTCATTACACTTCCTGTTTGTTAATTAAGTGGAAGGTGTTTGTTCCTCCTGGCTCTGTCAAAAAAACAGTCTCAAAAAGATTTGAATATTTATCTCAAACCAAGGTAAAGGAAGAAGGTAGAAATTTATTCTTTTTGATATTAAGATGATCATTTTTAAAGCTAATTTGTTTAATTTTAGCCTTCATCTTATTCTTTATTAATACAGTATTGTTATGCTTTTTTTAAAAATATTTTTTGTTTAGTTGTAGATGAACACAATATCTTTATTTATTTTATGTGGTGCTGAGGATTGAACCCAGTGCCTCATGTATGCGAGGCAAGCGCTCAACCACTGAGCCATAACCCCAGCCCCAAGGTTAGGCTTTTTGATGTAAATTGCACATACAACTTAATGCTGTAACCTTAGTTTTGTTTTCTCTTTTTAATTATCCCACATTTATTTTGTTTTCCATATTCTATTTTATACTCTCTACACTTCATTTTCTCTAAAGTTGTTTTATCTATAAGAATGACTTGGGTACATGCACTAGTATTAAATTCTATGTTGAGGCAATACTGTTAGCCTAAATTTCATTTATATCATAATTTTCTTATCTTTTGATCAGTTGTTCAATTAACAGGGAATGCTTTTAATAAATTTTATAGAGGAAACATGAAACTTGTTTCAGAATTATTTCAAACATGATAGTATTTCTGTTGCCCTTTTGTGGCTTTATTGTTATATACCATCTAATATTGTAAACATTAAGTCTAGAGACTGTTTTTTTCCCTTTATAGATAACTTAGAAGAAATTTTCCTTTGAAAAAGTAGAAGTTATTTTCTATTTATATGTGATGTGATATGTAAATGTTTTGCTAAATTTTTCTTTAACTGTGAAAATCATAGTTTCATTATGATGGATTGAGGTATTTATTTATTTTTGGTACCAGCAATTGAATACAGGGGCATTTAACCACTGAGCCACATCCTCAGCCCTTTTTTTATATTTTAGTTAGAGACGGGGCTTCAGTAAGTTGCTGAGGCTGGCTTTGAACCTGTGATCATCCTGCCTCAGCCTCTCGTGCTGCTGGGATTACAGGCGTGCAGCAACCTGGCCTGATGTCTTTTTAAATCAATGCTTGGAATGTCAACATAGTTGACCAATACAATAAAAAGGATGTTCAACGTTTTAGTTATCTTTCTGTTTTTGTGATGATAAGATAATTGGCTTTGAAAGGGGGAAAGTTTATTTTGGCTCATGGTTTCAGTCCATGGTTGGTTGATCCCGCTGCCTTTGGGCCTGTGCTGAGTCTTGCCCTCAGCACACATGGGATTTTGGATGGTATGGTCAGAACTGAGAACGGGAGAAAAGCAAAGCCAAGTGGGAGCTCAAAGCTTGTGTTTATGAGGTGGTGCTTATGGATGATGAACTTCACCTGAGTAGGTGGAGCAGCCTGTGGAGCAGGCTGCTCATGGTGGCCAGAAAGCAAGGAGTAAGGAAGAAGAATGGCCATGGTCCCGATATTTCCTTCAGGGCACACCCCAGCAACCTAACTTTCTTCTAGGCTTCTGCTCCTGAAAGTTTCAAGCATTGGGTTGGGACCAGGTCTTTAACACATAGTCCTTTGAAGGACATTTAAGATCCAAACTATGTCACTCAGGCTTGGGAGTAATCAGGAGAATTTAAATTAAAAGTATAATTATTTATATTTGCAAATATTTTTACCTTTTTGTTTGAAATATAATACATATACAGGGAAGCGTGCATATCACCAGTGTACAGCATGACGAATTTCCACACACCAAGCACACATGTGTAACCAGCAGTCAGATCAGAAGCAGAACTTTGCCAGCTCCCTAGATTTCCACTTTCTTCTGGGCTCCTGTCCAATCACTCTCTACCCCCAAAGCAACCATCATCCTAACTTCTGAAAGCCTAGATTAATTTTGAGTTTGGCAAATAATTTTAAGTTTGATGATATGCAACCAATGGCAAGATTGGGGGAAAGTGCTCTCTTTCTCAACTGAGAGTGGGGGCAGTGGGTAAATATAAGCGGACATTTGGGGAGCAGCTGTCCATGCCCATATTCTTAATTCTCAGTCTTCCTTTTACATTATACATTTTTCACTCTCCTTGTCCTCTTTAATACAGGTTTAATTGTGTTCCTCTGACTTAATTATGATTCAGCCAACCAACATTTGCTATTGTGCTTCCTCATAAAACAGGCTTGCTCTGAGAGATGACTGTTAATGTTTTGACCTATGGTGCCTCTCAAACTTTTCAATTCCGTGCTGCCTGCCAAATGCACCTTGGCTCAAAATTTCTCTTTCAATGCCACCTTGTCCTTCCTTTTATCCTCAATTCCTTTTATTATTTCCCTGATGAAAATAGAAATTTCTGCCAACTGCAAATATAATTAAACTTTCCCAAAATGAAATAAAATAAAAATTATACCCATGAAGCATCAACTATGGTATTTAGCATGCAGTATGTAGTTTTCTTTCTCTCTCTCTTTTTTCTTTTTTCCTTTTCTGTGGTTTAGATAAGAGTGCCCTAAATGTCTACTTGTTTAATACTTGGTCACCAGCTTACAGTGCTATTGGGAGATGTTAGAATCTTTGAGAGGCAGGACCTAGTGGAAGAAGTTAGATCATTGAGCTTTGGAAGAGGATATTGGGCCTCTGGTCTCTTCCTGTCTCTCTTTCTACTTTCTGGCCTTCATGAGATGAGCAGCTTTCTCTAACACACACTCCCACCATGATGTTCTGTCTTGCCACAGGCTCAAAAGCAGTAGGCTAACTGACCATGAACTGAAATCTCTAAAACTATGAGACAAAATAAACCTTTCTTCTTTTAAAGTTCTCTCAGGTATTTTATTACAATGCCAAAGAGCTGAAAACTACATCTTTTTACTGAAAAATCTTCACTTGCTCTCGAAACAGTTGTATAGATCATGGAAAACCACTATAGGGCACTTGCATGGTGTATAAAGAATTCTCTTTCACAGGATGTTAATTTGTAGGTTGCATTTTTTTAAAGATAATATTTTGCTTATTATTTTGACAGTGATGAATACTATTGTTAATGTGTATTTTACCACAGACTAATTATACTAAGGTCTTTTCTAATTACCAAACTCCTCTTGGTTTTTCATACTTTAGGACAAGATATGTAAAATAAACTTGGGAGGTCTAAGAGCAAGCAATTTAAGCATTTAGGTATGATACACAGTGTATGGCACTTACAAATGTAAAGCACAGAACTGTATAGAATAGAAATCAGAAGAGGCTTGCAGTGTAGGGCCTGCCAGACTACATCAAGCATTTAAATGTGAAGCATTTTGCCATATTCCTTCCATTTCCGTGAGCCTCTGATATGGTTTCCTGCAGGTCATTGTGATTTAATTTGTCTGACGTAACTAAAATTCTACCACAGTGCCCCAGAAAGTACTTACTCTGATACTGACCTCATTTTCTTGGATCTAGAGAAGTAGGCAAGAAGACTGAAAAGTTAACACACTCCTTCAAAAACGAACTATGAAAAGACTTAAACAATTGTTGATTCCACAAAGAGTATTAATAGCTTATAGACACCATAATAAAATGTTGCCCTATATTCAGAAAAGGTACTTTCTATAGTTTGAAGGAGCATGTTAGATAGCCATGTAAAGATAGATTCTTTGATATATCTTATATTTTTCAGTTGAAATAGATTTGTACTAAA
Source organism: Geosciurus inauris (assembly GCA_004024805.1). NCBI lineage: Eukaryota > Metazoa > Chordata > Mammalia > Rodentia > Sciuridae > Geosciurus > Geosciurus inauris. Next base: position 48,023 of record PVHX01008335.1, on the reverse strand, counting down.
CTCCTCTATGTCCTGGAGTATTTGTCCCACACAACCACTGGCACAGGGATTTTAATTAATTAATTGATGATTTTATTGCCAAAAGCTTAGCAAATAAGTATCCCTTTCGGAGATTGAATCCCTGATCGTTAGTTTCACTGTAGTCGCTCTGCTCCATGGAGACAGCCATGGTCCAGGAAGGAATGCAGACCTTTTTTTGATAAGGTTAGCAACCACAGTGCTTTGTTCTTTAGTTTCACCAGCCTTCATGGGTTTCACCACTCATCATTAACGTTAATTGGATACCTTCCTGGCCCTTGATCTTCTGAACCCTCAAACACTGTTTGTGCAACTTTCGAGACAGGGGTAGGACTCTGTGATTATGTACAGCTCAAGGAAAATTGGGATCCCAGCTTGGAAACAACTGTTCTTTGTTCCTAATGCCACTCATGGGTTGTCCCTTCTTTGCTGGCTGCTCACCAGAGCCTTACCCTGTGGCTTACCCTGTGTTTGTCTGTCTCTGGACTTGGCTAATGAGGGAACGTGTTCACTTGCTTGTCTGTGATCACTCTATCCTGATGAGTCCATGTGCAGCACAGACGTACTTGTGCCTTCCAATCTTCTGTCTTTAGCTGCTTCTGAAATATAACCATTGCTCTGTTCTCACTCTCTCACTTCAAAACAGACATCTCTAGAACTGAACTGCTCATCTCCTCCAGTCTCCTAATACCAGCTTCTCTTTCCCATTTCCAGCATTATTCTCATTAAATTTTTCAAAAGACCAGTGCCCTGAGCTGGAATCAGCAGAGGACTGAGAATTTATTTTTCCATTTGTTAGAACAGGAGACTCTCAGTTTTCAAAGGCAGGAATTATTTTTTATGATTTAGATACCCTACAGTGTCTCTTAAGGAATTTCAGTGAGTATCTATTGAGTTTGATTGATTCATTAAAATGCTGTCCTAAATGAGGCAAAAATAGTTATGCTTTCATGCAATCATCCATTAGCTAAAGATTGATAAGATAATGTGAATATATCAGGGCCTATTATTTCTGTACTACCAAAAAAATTCCATATCCCTGGTTACCAATGGTGATTGGGTAGCAGATTTTCTATATTTTAACTACTAATTTTGGTCTTGTTTCAACCAAACTTGTGTGCTGGACAGAAATGGAAATGAATCCTGCTTTACTAACCTAACTTTAACTGACCCTTTGGAAGTAAAAAATAATAAATTGACCCTAAGGCTATCTTTAATTCTAGCACAATAATAATAATGCCTGAAGCAACCAAAATCAAAATAAAACAAAAAGAAAAAAATAACAGAGTGAAATTAAAACCTACTATCCTCATTCCAAAAATATTCAAACTTCCTTATAAACTTAATGATTCTGTGTGCATAATTACTTTGTGCAATACACCATTAATGGCACTGTGTTTAGCCTAAATTCTTCAAAGGCCTTTTTTTTAAGGAAAAAATAGGTCTTCAGAGACTCTATCCCATAGTGAAACATGAACTCTTTACTTTGATGCAAGAAAAATATCAGCAGAGGCTTACCTAGGGGTGTATGGGAATTAACACCCTCTTCTTAAAGAATTACCCTGGAGTCCTAGATAATTAGTCAAGTATGAGGGGTTTTTTTCCCTCCAGTTTTGCAATCTAACTATATTGCCATATAAGATTAGAAGGTAGGCCAGTAGGATTACAGGCTTTGCTACTGACGACAATGGCTTGAATGCCTTTGTGAGAGGATGACACAGCTCCCTTGTGTCAAGTCTCTGCTGGAAATGATAAAATGTGAACTGCTTTGGAAAATGACTACTTTTTAAAGGATGGTTTTTAAAACCCATTTGCTATATTCTTTATTTAATGTCTTTCTGCTTATTGCATTTTCTTTCTCTAAATTTGGAATGAACAATTAAATGTGTTTTACTGACTATCATCTAACAATTTTTTTTCATGAAAATAGGTTCCATCTTTAACAATAATAAATACTCAATGAGTAAATCTACTTTAGGAAATCAGTCTGGTCTTAAGGCTATTTTTACCCTGACAGTTCTTCTTCTATGTAGCTCTATACCTCCATCCATGTAATTAAACCACTTGTGGCTGCTATTATTTTTATTATTCAGCAATTATTATTAAGCATCTGAAGTATAAGGAACAATGTTGGTGCTAAGGAGGCTAAAGAGATGACTAGGAAAGTATGAAAGGAACTCAGAATCTTACAGCAGGTAAACAACCAAAATAAAATAATATCTGCAATGTTATCCTCCCATTCAACTTCCTTGCTGCTTTCAACTCCATCCATTCTATCCCCAGATCCCCAGTCACTGTGCATGTGGGGAAGTTTTCCACCTCCCTGAATGGCACCTGAATCTCCACCTACTTTTTAGTCCTGAAGAACATTGTTCAAAGTCTGTCTCAAAGTGCACCTGCCTGCCGGGCGCGGTGGCGCAAGACTGTAATCCCAGCACTTTGGGAGGCTGAGACAGGAGAATCGCGGGTTCAAAGCCAGCCTCAGCAACGGCGAGGCGCTAAGCAACTCAGTGAGACCCTGTCTCTAAATAAAACACAAAATAGGGCTGGGGATGTGGCTCAGTGATCGAGTGCCCCGAGTTCAATCTCCAGTACAAAAAAAAAAAAATGCACATGCCCTCATTCTTCTGTTGTTTATACTTTGCACCCATAAGTGGATCTTACAGGTGGGTCACTCTGAAGAAGCCCCTTTATAGTTGCACATCTGCCAAGCTCAATAATGGGTTCACCTACCCTTTCATGAACTTTGGCATCCCTGATCCTCACCATAACACCCTCTGAGATGCCAATGTACAACAAGAAAAAGTAATTGCGAACAAGTAAAGGATGCAGGGGAGGCAATTTGAATTGACGACCTGACCATTTTTCTCTTGGCGATTTTGCTTAACTTGCTCTTTCTGAAATCAGGAACAGTACTGCTGAGGAAACTCCTTAGATACCTTCAGCTAATTATCAGCCCCTGAGATTTTAGTGTTATATTTACAGCTTCCTCTAGGCCACTTCCCCTTCCACAAAGAGCCCCAAATGAAATCCTCACACCCTCTCCCGACACCCCACACTGATAATATGACAGAGAGAAATACTGCAATAGATAGGGAAAAAATATGGAACTGTCGTCATATTTGTAATGGCCAGTGGTGATTGAAAGGATATGGGATGGAAAACTTCCTGCACCTCAAGAATGACCTCAAATGCAGGCCAGCACTGGGAGGAAATGTGTGGAGACAAGGACAGAGGTAGGTGGAGCTCCACGGAGAACCTTCTTTATTATGGACTTACCAAATGATTCAGGGCTCACTTTCCCCATGCTGTTTCTTCCCCTGATCTGCCAGGTTTGATTCACCTCTCCTTAGTAGTTTCAACTCCTTGCTCCATATATGATGTATGATCTAAGTGTTTTCACTCTTGTTCTGCTTCTCCTCCAGGTTTGTAACCATCTTTTCTACTGATTCTGGGCTTTCCAGCCCTAGAATCTTTGAACTAATGCTGTCTCAGGGGAGGATATCAGTTCTGGTTTCTTCTTCCAAGGAACTTCTTGCCCCTGTTTCTCTCAGAGTAAGTGGATTCAGACAAGCAGCTGGTAACAAGGAACTTGCCACTGGAAAGTTTGAGTTGTTGATTCAAGGCAATACCAAGCCAGGATGAACTAAGAAGTTTCAGTTCTTACAACAAGGACAACTCCAAGAATATGAGCAGATTGCAACAATAACAATAACAACAGTATTTATAACTTAAGTTACATTAGTTGTAAATCTATCCGGCACCAGGTTGAAGGAGAAGGTTCTAGATGAGACAAGTTTTTCTCACAAAAAGAGGAAAAAATGCAAAAGACTCTGGGCTAATGCCACTTGTGATGTAAAACTTCTGGTTAAATAAAGCTAATTAATGGACTTTACAACCCTTTGAAGAAAGCATAGCTGGACAAAATCCAGATGAACACATACTCCTTACCTAGGATGTGGTTGATCACAACACAGGGTGGGGATGTATAATTCTATTGCAGAAAAAGAGCAAATATTATAGAAAACACAGGCTAGGGGAGAGATAGAGGGGAAGGAGCCCCAGACACTAGAACAAGATCCAAGACAGGGTTTTGTATACACATAATGGGGTAGTAACTTAACTACTGATTTCTGTGTTATCCCCAGGAACCACTTTGATTCAGTTAACCTCTTTTTTAAGTTTCAAAATTGCCTTTGGAATCTCCAGATTTATAATTTATTGACTTAGAATCCAAATAGAAATAAAAATGCCTATTTACCAATAGTGTTAGAGCACTCCTGAGGTTGACACTCATTCGTTCAGTCTGGCATGATTTGCATGTCCAAAACTCGTTTATGGGTCAAGAGGGATGCAATAGTACCTAGGCCCAGGTCCTATATTCACCCCTAGAAGTGGAAACAAAGTCACTAATACATGAAAATACTGGGGATATGATTATGGAGGAATTTTTCCAAGAGAATATGAGGTGTTTTGCAGATGGGCATGCTAGCGATTTCACATTTTTTTAGGGAGAACTTAGTTAAGTTAAACTTATTCTTGGTAGGCAAGGAAAAACAAAATCTCATCAAGGAAATTTATGAATTAATAGAATTAGGGCTAAGTTGAATTTGGAAGTGGGGAATGAATAGGGTAGGTAGGGAGGGGAAAAAAATCAATAAAAATAATAAAGCTAAAGTTTTCAATAGGTTGGAAGACATGAAGTGGGCTTTTCCAGTAAACTGTTCAGTGGAGTATCCCAGTCCTCTCTTGATTTCCCTCCAGGCAATCATAACTGCAAGTTTGGTCCTTACCTGTTGCATATTATAGTTTTGGTAATTCTTTATAGTGGGAATAGACACCTGGCTGATAAAAAATAGCAGACATGCACTACACTGGGTCTCAGTACCAGCCCATTGCCCGTCATCAGGCTGATGATGTTAAGTCACTTGTTTGACTGATCCAATGACTCTTTTTTTTTTGGTACTGAGGATTGAACTCAGGGGTACTTGACCACTGAGTCACATCCCCAGCCCTATTTTGTGTTTTATGTAGAGACACGGTCTCACTGAGTTGCTTAGCACCTCGCCATTGTTGAGGCTGGCTTTGAACTCGCGATTCTCCTGTCTCAGCCTCCCTAAGTGCTGGGATTACAGGCTTGAGCCACCGCGCCCAGCTGATCCAATGACTCTTATGTTCCATTTACCTGAGGATGGGATTAGATCATGACCTCCTAGGTGAGAATCAAGATTTTTTTAAAAAAATGTGTTCTTTTTAGTTATACATGACAGTAGAATGTATTTTGACATATTATACATACATGGTGTATAACTTCCCATTCCTTTGGTTGTACATGATATGGAGTTATACTGGGCATATATTCATATACGAATATAGGAAAGTTATGTCTGATTCATTCTATTGTCTTTCCTATTTTCATCCCCCTCCCTTCCCTTCATTCCCCTTTGTCTAATCCCAAGTACTTCCATTCTTCCCTTCTCCCCATTGTGTGTTAGCATCCACATATCAGAGAAGACATTTGGCCTTTGGTTTTTTGGGATTGGCTTATTTCACTTAGCATGATAGTCACCAGTTCCATTTACTGGCAAATGCCATAATTTCATTCTTTATGGCTGAGAAATATTCCATTTAATATATATACCACATTTTCTTAATCCATTCATCTGGTGAAGGTACCTAGATTGGTTCCATAGCTTGGCTACTGTGAATTGAACTATTATAAACATTGATGTGACTGCATCACTTTAACGATTTTAAGTCCTCTGGGTATAGAACCAGGAGTGGAATAACTAGGTCAAATTGTGGTTCTATTTCAAGTTTTCTGAGGACTCTCCATACTGCTTTCTAGAATGGTTGCACCAATTTTCAGTCACACCAGCAATGTATGAGTGTACCTTTTCCCCACATCCTTGCCAATATTTATTGTTACTTGTATTCTTGATAACTGCCAGTCTGATTGGAGTGAGATGAAATCTCAGTGTAGTTTTAGTTTGTATTTCTGTAATTGCTAGAGATGTTGAACAGTTTTTCATATATTTGTTGTCCAATCATACTGCTTCTCCTGTGAAGTGTCTATTCAAAAGTGTCTATTTTTTTGCCCATTTATTGATTGGGCTATTTGTTCTTCTGCTGTCAAGTTTTTTGAGTTCTTTCTATATCCTTGAAATTGATGCTCTACCGGAGGTGCAAGTGGCAAAGATTTTCTCCCATTCTGTAGGCTCTTTCTTCAGGTTCTTGATTGTTTCCCTTGTTGTGAAAAAGCTTTTTAGTTTGATATCATCCCATTTATTGATTATTGATTTTACTTCTTGCACTTGAGGAGTCTTATTGAGGAAGTTGATTCCTAAGCCAACATGATGGAGCATTGGGCCTACATTTTTTTCTAGTAGGTGCAGGATCTCTGGTCTAATGCCTAGGTCCTTGATCCACTGTGAGCTGAGTTTTGTATAGGGTAAGAACATCAAGTTTTTCAAGGTATAGTCACTGGAGGAGTTAAGAGTCAGTGACTGAGCAAATTGTTTCTCAGAATTGTTTCATTGGTTATTGGAATTTACTCACAAGCCATCTTTTTTATTCCTGAAAGCTATGGACAGGATTTTACTTCAAGGGAACCAAAGAAAATGTTTAGAATACTAGAGAATAAGGTAGGGAGTGTATGGTGGAAGATTGGGAAGGCAAGAGAAAATGTGATAAAGAAAAGAGTTATCTTTTCCTTTTAAAATGACCTGGATGGAGTGGGGGTGGGGATCACTACATTAGGAGACTTAGATTCAATATATTTGAGGGATAAAATAATGAAACACACATTCACTTGCTCTTAACAGCACCAACCAATAATTTCTTCCTCTTTCTTTCATGTTAATAACTCTTTTCCCTTATGAAAACTCACAAAAGGATCTTAGGAAACTTGAATGGTTCCCATTCATTACCATGAACTCATAAAAATTCTCAATTTCAATGTTCAGTTTTGCATCCCCTAATAATTTTTGCCTGATTAAAAGAAAAGATAGCTTTTCCTTCTTCTCTAACTACCAGAGTTTTAGCAAATGGAGGGAAGAAACAGAAGGCAGGCCTCCCCTGTGAGGTAGAAAAGACTCAATCCTGACAGCTACCACATTTCATGCAGCCTCTAAAAGGTGCCCTTTCCTGTCTGCGGGGTCTTGGTCTTCACTTCCAAACCACTTTATTTCTTCATCATTCTTTTCTTTCCATGCTTTTGGAAAACAATCAACACAACCCAATTAAGGGGCTAATGGCAGAAGCAATGAAACTCCTTTCTTCATTTTTCCAATGTCTCTCTGGAAGGGGGCCCCATGTGGGGCAGTCACATGTCTTGATTGTTGACAGTAATGATTTGGTGAATTCCACCAGAAAGACCAATCTATACTGAAAGCATTCTTCTAAAGAGAGATAAATTTTTAAAAGGTGTTTCCCTGGTGTTTAATGATAGGGCTATGTATGAGTAAATTAAATTCAAATTTGCAAATCTAAAAACCAAAAATGTAGCAAATACAGCTTTGTAGTTCTCATGTCTGAGTATAGAATCCATCTTAATGGTCCTCACTTTGCTGTGATCAGCACAAAAGGTGGAACCAGCAACTTGCTTTATTGTGTTCTGCTAACGTAGGCACAGTTTGGCACCTGTTCACTTTCTAATAAGGGCACAATGAGAAGCTTAATTCCTCCCCTGTTCTCTGTGCACAGCATATCCTGCTTAGAGAGGGGAAATTTGGGACCATTGTTCCCTTCTGCATCCATAAGTGACCAAAGAAATCAAACTCCATTTTCACTGTGGTCATCAATAATGCTGAATGACTATTTTTCAGATCTATAAGTTGAATGGATATAATTAGTTTGTTGATTTTTACTTTTCAACTAAAAATAGAGGCATAGATGTTGGAAAGCAAGAAACATTTGTTGTGGAGTGTCGTGAGAATAGACTTTTTGTCTCATGTCTCTCAATAGATATCTACAACACATTCAAACTTTAGATTGTGCACAAGTTTCTTCTGTAATCTCAAGGATGCTGTGGAACCCCAACTGCCTAGGCTCTGCTGGGCAGGGGAAATATGAGAGAGGGAAAATCAATAAAAATAATAAATCTATGATATAGACCAGGTACATTTTATATATAATAAATATTTTAATAATAAATCCACTTGTTCTCATAAACTACTTTGATTAGCTATAGCTGGGATCAAAGAAGGTTTGTAAGAATGAATTGGAAGATTGATGTCAATGAGGTGTCTGTGACTCCAGAGGGGACCAAGCTGCTTCATTCCTTCCACTGCAGGCAGAGAGAAAAGGACGAATGAAAGTAGAGGTTGTATAAAAAGTCACAAGAAAGCTTTATCCTTTGCTCTCAGCCCTTTCTTCTGCCTTCCAGGAGAAGAAAAGCTTAACCCAAGCCTCCTTTGCAGGGAAAAGAACCACCCTCCCAGTCACTCACTGTTAGAACATAATAACTCTTTCTTCCCTAAGCCTTGGTCTTCTCCTCTGTTGAATAAGCAGGTTCTCCCAGGGGATCTTTAAAGTCTCTTCCAGTTCTATGATACGATTGCTCTCTATCGAAGGATTTGCTTTCTGAAATAACTTGTGACATTATTATTTTTAACATCCCATGAGAAATGAAAATTATTGTTAACCCTCCTGAAGGATTATTAAAGAAAGGAGGAAAAATTAATTCTGTACCTTACACACAATAACATAATTTAGTGAACTAACCAGAAATAGAAGTCCACAGACAACCTGACTTCTAGTCAGCTCAGCACCTGGCTTTGGCAATATGCACACGTGAAGGGTAAAAAATGACTTTGGAACAGACCAAATTTGAATTCCAGTTCCATCTCCATATGACTCCTTGTGTGGAAAGTGGGGCTTCTACACGGCTCTAAATATGTATAGTAAAAATGCTTCTGCCATGTAAGTGGGGTGATGCTTGATGTCCAATAGGCCTTCAATAAATCTTTGTTTCTCTCATAACCACTCTCTGGTCTCTCTGCTTATTTCCATTTCATTAACCTTTCTAAGGGGGTTTGCACATGAAACTTGGAAACAATTATGTGGTAATAGCCCTTGCCATTATTACATTCTGATTATGTGCTAAATCCTTTACTTGCATTTCTACTTCTAATATTTGTAAAAACTCCATGAAGGAGACATTGTTCTGATTGCCCTCATTTTCTAAATAAAGAACTTTGTGGAAGAGATCTGTAATTTTCAATATCATGTAACTAGTAGACCCCTAGATGTGAACAAAATTCAGTTAAGTACTAAAGTCCATGAAATCGGCCATCACTCTACATGTTCTTCTTTTCCTTTCCTGAAAGGCATAGAATAAGAGGCTGTTTTTCTTTTTCCTATTGTAAAAAATGTCAAATTAATACTTTCATCAACTACATGGCTAGCCCATGTAATCTTAGACCAGGAAAGTAGAGTTATGACAATGAGATTTTATGAATGGCAGATGTTCAGATAGTCCTCTGGTTCTTCGATTTCAGATAGTATTTACAGGGGCTTCTGCCAAATCACATGCATTCCAAGTAGTGCTTGTCACTATTTTGACTTACGATATCCCATCTATGAAAATAAATGTACATTAAAGAGAGAGGCAGAGATTACAACACAGCTATTAAGTAAGATAGAGGCTATTTGAAAATTGGATGCATATTGAGTTCAGTAAGTAGATATGTGCTTTCCTTATTGATATTATTTAGAACACTAAATTTTTACATGCTGCAATGAAGATGTGCAATATGTGAGTTGAAAGACTACTTTCCATGATGTATATTATTACTTAAGAACTTTGGAATAAATTTCCTTCTTTATAAGAAAAAAAAATATGAACTTTTTTTTTGTCTAAGACTTTCTTGCATGAAACTAATGGATTTTCTTTAAGTATGACCATTGTTTAATTAGAGAAGGTAGAACATAAGGGTAAACATTATGGTATGCCATGATAGCATGTGTTTCTGCCTTAGATCTCACTACCTACTGAATGACCATAAAATTATATATATATATATATATATATATATATATATATATATATATATACACATATATATATATACATATACATATATATATATGTATATATGTGTGTGTGTGTGTGTGTGTGTATGACCAGCACAATTATTCTTTGTATTGTTCATATAATTAAATGGACTTGAGGTTAAACCTAGGGGCTTAAACACATATTATAACCACCACTTCCTCCTGCAAACCCATCAAATGGCAGCACTGATATAAAAGCATATAAACTCTTAAAGGACAATTAGAATAGGAAAGAGTTTTTAAAATGTATGACACAGCCCAGCATGGGGTGGCACGTACCTGCAATCCTAGTGGCTCAGGAGGCTGAGGCAGGAGGATCAAAAATTCAAAGCCATCCTCAGCAACTTAGCAAGGCCCTAAGCCACTTAGTGAGACCCTGTCTCTATGTAAAATATTAAAAAGGGCTAGAGATGTGGCTCAGTGGTTAAACCCCTCTGGGTTCAATCCCTTTTGCCAAAAAAAAAAAAAAAAAAAAAAGCATGACACAATCAGCAGGCAGATTGCATCACAGAAGAGCAGAAAGGCTCAGGGACTGGAGGCATGGGTGGGATTTGGGCTTAGTACAGGAAGATCTATTCAAAGCCTTTAAAAGAATCACCTGGATCCATGAATCTCCATCCACCTCACACAGCCAGGTGACTGCCCCTCTCCTACCTCAGCATGAGAAGGGAAATGTATTCTCTAAAGAAATTAAGCACAAATAGCACAAGACTCAGAGGGAACAGGTGTAGCAGGAGCAAAGTGTGAGGGGGCATACCAAAGCAGAAAGGTTATGTGAATGTTTTCCTACTGAATGGTGATGTCCATGTGATTGATATGAAGACAAAATTGGAGAAGATACTTGACAATTACACGTTCTAATAAGAAATTAATAATGCAGAATATATAAGAAACTCCTAAAACTCAACAACAACGACAAAAAACAATGTGGAAGAACCTGAATAGACTTTGTGCCAAAGATACACAAATGGCCAATAAACGCATGAAAAGATGTTCAACATTACTAACCATCAAGGGAAAGCAAATGAAAACCAGAATAAGATAACACTTCACACTCATTACGATGGCTAGAGAGAAAAAGAGAGAAGATAAATGTTGGCAGATGTTTTAAGGCAAAAAAAAAATTACTAGATAGAAAGAGTGATAAAAGTAAAAAAAGATTCCTTCAGAAGATTTGACAATTCTAAACATGTACACATCTAGTAACAGAGTCTTATATAAAATAAAATTGGATAAATATAAGGATAAATACACAGTTATAAATGATCGGTAAAACGTCAGTAAGGATTATATTTAATTTTTTTAAAATATTTTTTTAGTTGTAGATGGACACAATATCTTTATTTTATTTATTTTTATGTGGTGCTGAGGATCGAACCCAGTGCCTCACTCATGTGTGGCAAGCGCTCTACCACTGTGCTACAATCTCAGCCCCTATATTTGGTTTTTGTTTGTTTGTTTTGTTTTTTGAACTCAGGGGCACTTGACCATTGAGCCACATCCTCAGCCCCATTTTGTATTTTATTTAGAGACAGGGTCTCACTGAATTGCTTAGTACTTCGCTATTTTTTGCTGGGACTGGCTTTGAACTCCTCCTTCCTCAGCTTCCCAGCCACTGGGATTACAGGCATGCACCACTGCAGGATTTATATTGGAATAATGATCAGCAAATTAGATCTGAAGGACAGATACATAATATGTCATCCAATAATTGCAGAATGAGCATTATTTTCAAAGTAAATGAGCCACTTACAAATATTGATTGTATATTGAGTCAAATAGCAAATATCTGCAAATTACAAGATTAAAATCATGTAATGCTGGGCGCAGTGGCTCACGCCTATAATCGCAACACTTAGGGATGCTGAGACAGGAGAATTGTGAGTTCAAAGCCAGCCTCAGCAATGGTGAGGCACTGAGCAACTCGGTGAGACCCTGTCTCTACAGAAAATACAAAATAGGGCTGGGGATGTGGCTCAGTGGTCGAATACCCCTGAGTTCAATCGCTGGTGCCAAAAAAAAAAAAAAAAAATCATGTAGTATCTTACCTGACCACAAGGAATTGAAAAAAATAAACTTAAAATATAGTTCATAAAAGATTTTGTTTTCAATTTAAGAAAAAATATCTGTAAATCAACTAAAGTGATAAAGAAAAAAGATAAGAAATTAAAATTAAGTTGAAATTAAAAGGAAGTGTATCAGCTTTGCATGCTAAAAAGTAATAAGGGTCTGTCTCAATCAATTAGAAAAAAACAGCAAAGTATGCCAAAGTGGAAGAAAGTGAATAAATAAAGGCAACAGCAAAATTTAATGAAAGCAAATATAAATGGAATCAATAACCCAAAAGCTGTCTTTCAAACTGATTTGTATTGAAGTATATCATGCATGCTGAAAAGGTGGCTGACTTTGTTCAATATGATCTTAGTAGATGTGATACAAGGAAAGGCTTAAAGTGTGCTAAAATGGTTGGATTTGCCATCTTGCTCTTGCAACTCACCCTGCTAAGGACACACCTTAGCAGATTAAATACCTAATCTTCAAGCAGCCTGCTATTCCCAGAAGAATGAGAAATAAGAGGAGCAGGCTTCGACCCAATACTTGCCCTGGTGCTAGATTAGCCAAATCCAGCTGAGCTCAGAGTAGATCTGCCATTCAGTTGTTACATGACACTGAGTTTTATGGAGGTTTGTTAAATAGTACTATTATGTAATGGCTGGCTGGTACAACATTTGAAAAAGATCTTGCAAAATACAAGGCAGCTCACAAAGATACATAAAATATATCAGATTACATTAAAACTTGGAACAAAATCCCAAATCTGGATTTTCCATATTGTCAATAAAACTTCCATTAGTGATGTTTTTCTCTCTTTGGGAGCATTATTTTTACTAGCAATTTTACATTTCCGGTTTGATACATGGACACAAGCGGAAGTAAACCCAAGAGGAAAAGTGTATGTTCAAAGCCTTCATGGTGGGCACATGGAGAAACAGAGCAGGTGAGCACGGAGCACAATGTGCACTCCGTGAAGTGGAAGTAAGGAGGAAGCATCTGTTAGGTGGCTTTAATAAGATATTAAAGCCACTCTGAAGATTCCTTCTAGGGATAATAGGGAGAAAGTGAGGGCTTTGGAGAGAGGACATTGCATTTTTCTAGTGATGCTTCAAAACAGTACTCTGACTTTGGTCCTTATTAATTTCCTCATCATGTGTTAAGAGTCCTCATGTCAAGATCTAAGAATATCATTTTAGCACAGGAAAATAGATAAAGCAAAATAAAGGTGAAGAAATAGATTTCTCTCGGTAGGATAAATTATTCATGACAAACTATCATTCATATTTGGAAATGCAGGTCTAAAATAAATATGTCCTTTGGGTAACTAATGTTGAGAATCAAAGGGAAATATTTTAGGGTCCCAGAGCTCCAGACTTTCTTAATTTTTCAAATCATTTCCCATGGTACAAATAAATTTAATTTAAAAAAATAGCCAATGTTCTTGAAAAATTACTTTGGGGTCCCATCTTTCTTTGCAATCAAGTTTGAAGTAACCCCTGACTCTTTTAACCTGTAGGTTCAGTTGGCCTGAATTCCCTCCCTACCCCACATATTCCTGGGTAGTTAGTTTTGTTCACAACTTTGCCTAACTGTTATGAGACCAGGGCAAAAGGACAGTCAGTGTAGATGATGAATGACTGGGTCAGGAAGATGGGGGATGATTCAAAAGGGAATAAAATGCTAATACCTCCAGAGTACTTTCCCCTCCTCCAACTTGGAGCCATGTCTTGACCAACCTTGTCATGGGAACATCTTCTTAGCTCTTGCACCTCCTGGTGAAAATTACTGGTTTCTACCATCATCATGATATTCATGGACATGTTCCAATTGCCAAAGTATTTATTTTGTATTAATCTCGTTCCAGTACTCATGTCTTCTTGTTTCTCTCATAGAAGCACTCACCTCTGAGACGACATTAGAATCTTTTCTTTCTGAACCAGACTTTTACTGTGGACCCCTGGATTGACCCAAAACATTCTTCAAAGGGAAGCCCACAATGCTTGCCCCGTATCTCCCCCTCTCAACCTGGAGTAGCCAGAATGGTCATTGCCCATATCCTTAATTAGAGTGGGGAATGATACCAGGGCAAAGGACAGCTAGCTGATTATGAAAAAAAAATGAAATAAGTAGATAGCACGTCCCCATCAACTGGGTGCTAACATCTCTGGGGAAGGGGAAAGATAGCACTGTCCAACACAAGCAATCACACCCTGGATGGCTCTTTGCCTGCCTTTTGTACATGTAGGCATGGAAAGAAAGTAAACCCTAAATCTATAAAGGGGCAAGACACCCCCACTCCCATGGGCACCAGCTCTGGGTCCTCTACTCTCCAAAGGAGTCTCAGTCTCTTTCTCTCTCTCTCTCCTGTCAATTGAATACAATCTACTTTTTACTTTTGCCTTGGCATTTCTCAGTATTTAATGTCCAACACCCAGGGGAATGAGGACTCTATCCTGATTTTCAAGACCAGTATCACAACCATTCATCTATTTATTCATGCTTTCTTCCATCCATCCATCCATCCATGCCTCCACCTACCTGTTTATCTGTCCATCTATTTGTCCACCCCTTTACCCACCTAATTGGCCAAAAAATATATATACATATATATCAATGAACCAACATTAAGTGAAAAACTCCAAGAGGTTAAGTTCTATACTAGGCCCTGGGCATCTAAAATTAAATAAGATCCACCCCTGTTCTCACTTAAGATAGCTCATAGGCTAGGAGAAGTGCTTATAGCAGAGAATTTTTGACATGTGTGGGGCTCTGATGTTTATCATGGTGCTTGGTTCAGTGTGGTTTGTGTCCTTATGAGGTGATCAGGGTGGGGCCCTTGGTTCAGGGTAGTTTTTGTCCTTATAAGGAGATAAGGGCGGGGCCCTGGTTCAGCTTGACCTGTGTCCTTATAAGGAGAAAAAGGTGGGCTTGGTTCAGCATGGCCATTGTGAGGGAATTTCAAGCAGCAGGTATATAAGAGAGTGGCTGCCCCTGGGTTTTTGTCCATATGTACAGGAAGCTCTTGGTGGTGACCTGTCGGACTCCCAGATAGTTAGCGTGTTTGGTGGTGGTTGGTGGTTGGTGGCTGGTTGGTGGTTGTGGTCTTCGGATATTGGGTTTTTTGATTTGGGATTTTTTTTACTTTTGTGTTTTTGCTTTTGTTTTTTGGTTTTTTATTTTGGTTTTTTGTTTTGGTTTGTTATTTTTTTTTAAGCTAGCATCCTAAGATGGCATTCCGTTTTAGGTTTAGTGAGAGTAGTCAGAGCAGTGTAGAGCTGCAGGGGCCAGGCTCCTATGAGCCTGCCTTCACGGACCATTATGAAGTTCTGCGGGACATTGGCAAAGGGGGTTTTGCTAAGGTGAAACTTGCCCGCCATCTCCTCACGGGGACAGAGGTTGCGGTGAAGGTTGTGAGAAAATTAAGCTGGAACCTTCCCTTCCTCTGTGAACCCGACATGATGGCAGGCTTGGACCACCCAAACGTGATCCAACTCTTCCAGGTCATTGAGACCACCAAACATATGTACATTATCATGGAGTATGCAGGTGGGAGACATCTACGGAGCTTCATCTCAGAACCTGGTGGCATGCCTGAGGAGGAGGCCTGCAGACTCTTCAGGCAGATTGTGAGGGCCGTCAAGTACTGCCATGAGAAAGGTATCGCACACCTGGACCTCAAGCCAGAGAACATGATGCTTCATGCCAACGGTAATGTAAAACTCATTGACTTTGGCCTGAGCATCAGATTCACAGCTGGGCAGAAGCTGAGTAGGTTCTGGGGCACTCTCCTATACTTTGCCCCAGAAGTTGTCCGGCGGGAGGAATACGAGGGCCCCCTGGCGGACATCTGGAGCCTGGGCGTAGTCCTCTATTTCACGCTGACGGGGAGCCACCCATTTAGGGCCAACACTGCTGGGGAGGTGAAGAAGCAGATCACAGAGGGAACATATGACATTCCTGCACATGTTTCCGAGGGAGCTCAGAGCCTCATCCACAAGATTCTGACAGTAGACCCCATGCAGAGGCCCACCCTAGAACAGATAATGGGACACCCCTGGCTGAACCAGGGTGAGGAAGCTTCACCCAGCCCTTCTGGTGAGGCACTCTCCAACCTCCCAGATCCTGCCATTGTAACCACCATGTTCGACATGGGTTATGACCCCTATAACACCTGGGTGTCCCTGTCAAATAAGAAATATGACGACACCATGGCTACCTACCTCTTGCTCAAGTACCAGAGAAGCCAGGGGGTGGGCTGGGCGTGCCAGGTGAAGCCTATGCCACGGCGGCGAGTGGTTGGGCCTCGCCCAGGACCTGCGGATCCTCCCAGGGTCAGCCCCAGGAAGTGCTCCAGTGAGCCTGCCCTGCCCTTTTGTGAGCAGCAGAAGCCTGAGGCCAAGCAGTCTCAGCAGAAAGGTGGTGGCAGTGCCAGCGTGCCTGGCATTCATCTCCGCTTTTTCCACGTGGACACGCCCCCTTCCAGCCTAGCCTCCCAGCACGACCCTGTGCCCAGCACGCCTGACCCCTCCAGCCTCAGTAGGGAGGTCACAGAAGACCGCAGCTCATCCTCCCAAGCTCCCTCCACAGCACCATCCAGTCACGGCATCAGAGTTTGGAAGAGGGTGAGGAGGATGGTTGCCACTTGCCTTGGAGAGCTGTGTTTCACACCATGCTTCGATCGGTCAGCCTTCAGGAACACAGTGGCACCAATGGAAATGCCGAGTCAAGACCAATGGAACCGAAGGACAGTCAGAAGACCCTGAGGTGTGCTCAGGCTTTTTTGCATGGACTCCAGACAGGAACGCATCTGGATCCACCAGGAGTCTCCTCTGTCCCCACCTGTGAAGACACATCATAGAGACTTTGCCTTGTGTCACTTCCCCCTTTCCTGCTCTTTGTCCTGCTCTTTCTCCCATGCTTTGGGAGAAATTTTTTTTTTCCAAAAATTGTATAATAAAAATGTTTTAAAGAAAAATATTTTGTTTTTTTTTCTCAAAGGAGGCCTTAAGGCAAAGGCCAGAGCCCAGGAACCATCCTCTCCGAGGCATGGACCACAGAGCCTCCCTCTCCTGATCAGTGTAGATACTAGCTCATGTTGAGCCAGGGTTGATGGGGCCTCACTTGTCTTGAGCCAATGTAGATGGGGCCTTGCTCCCCTTGAGCTAGTGTAGACTTGATTCACTTTGAGCTGGTCACTTTGGGCAGAAGGAATCCCTTTCCGGGTCTTCAGACCCCTCTCTGAAGTGTGTCTGCAGGGTGGGTTGCAGCTGTTGGAGAAGACACCTGTGGCAAGGCATTGGAGACTCCAGAGTGTTCTATGGCTTCATCTCCATAATCTCATGTGTAGGGAAGTGAGAGCTGGGCTAGTGGGCAGAGGCAGGCCTGACTGCAGCAGTGGCTGGGTGCCTCACCACATGCCATGCATCCTGCCCACCCAAAAGCTCCTCCTGGGCACCGCTAAATGTTGTGGAGAGTGACCAGGTGGGATTTGGGAAGAGGAGATATGAAATCTCAGGGAGGCACTTGCACATGAGAGCATAGCGCAAGTGCACCCATGTGGAATTGCTCTTATCCTTGAGTTCTGTTGACTGAATTGTGTAAAGTGAAGTGCACACAAAAAGAAATGCTCAGGTTAGGACAGGAGGCTTCATGCACCTTCCCCACCCTGGCTTCTCTGCAGCTCTGGGACTTTTACCACAGACCCCTCAACTGAGCCAGAACTTTCCTAAAAGGGAAACAACTGCTTGCCCTGAGTCGCCCTCTCTCAGTCTTAAGCAGCCAGAACAGGCATTATCCATTTCCCCTTACAGCGGCATGGGTTCCCTTAATCAGACAAGGATTGAGACCAGAGCAAAAGCACAATCAGTGTAGGTAATACATGACAGGGTCAAGAAGATGGGGGATGATTCAAAAGGAAATATAATGCTAATACCTTCGGAGTACTTTCCCCTCCTCCTACTTGTTGCCAAAATCAGCTGCCTCCAGTGAATTCTCCCTCCCAGCAAGGAGTTTTTAATGAATGCTTCCTGGGCAGCTCCCTTCCTGCCTTCTGGGCAGATATGGAAAATAGGAAGAGGTACCCCTGGAGGGCTCCTTTCCTTCCTTTGGTAATGTTGGCAAGATAAGTGTAAGAGGGAACATGAAAAGAAAGGAAACCTGAAATCTATAAAAGAGGCAAGACACCCCCACTCCCTCTGGTGTCAGCTCTGTACCCTCTCCTCTCCACAGGACCCTCTCTTTCCCTTTCTCTGTGCCTCCCCCATCCTGTAAATAAAACTTTTTGTTGCTGTTGCCTGGGTATTTCTTGGTTGTTCAATGTTCAACACCAGGGAATGGGACTCAATTCTGGTTTTCAAAACTGGTTTCAATTATACCCTGTTTTAGTCAACTTTTTCACTGCTGTGACTAAAAGACCTAACAAGAACAATTAGAGGAAAAAAAGTTTATTTGGAAGCTCAGAGTTTTCGAGGTCTCTGTCCATAGAGAGCTGGCTTTTTTCCCCAGGGTTTGAGGTGAGACAGAACATCATGGTGGATGAGTATGGCTGAGGGAATTGGCTCACTTGATGATCAGAGAGCAGAGAAAGCGAGCTCTCATCAACAAGGACAAAATATAAATCCCAAAGGCATGCCCCCAGGTAACTACCTCCTCCAGCCATACCTTATCTGCCCACAGTTACCAAGTTGATCCCTTTCAGGGGATTTATTCACCGAGTAGGATGAGGTTCTCATAACTCAATTGTTTTACCTCCAAACTTTCTTCCATTTTGTCACACATGAGCTTTTGGAGGATACCTCATATCTAAACCATAACACCATGGATTGAAACAAAAACCTCTAGAAACAGAAGAGGATTTATCAAGTTTAAAGATTGACCCACACTTTCCTTAGTTTTGTAGGAGTAAATAAAGAGGTGGTAGTGGGTTAATCTTCAGCCTAGAGATACACCTCCTTGCTGGACATTGCACCCCCTAGGAAACTAAGTAGTGCTGAGGCCTGAGCTGCATTCCATCTCCTGAGTCAGAATCTTTGAGGGTGGAGTGAAAGCATCCAGAAGTTTTCAATTGTAGAAGATTTCCTTCTACATTCTACTTCCCATAAGCAGTCACCCCTAGTAAGCGTGAGCATCAAGTGGCCTGGCATCTGAAGATTCTCTGGGTAGAGTTTGACAATGCCTTGCCTGCTCCCCTCTGCCATCCATCATGCTCAGCAGCAGACAATATAGGGCTGGGTTAACAGGTGGCCAGAGGGTTGCTGGTTGGTGAGCCTTCCTCTCTCTGCCCTAGAGATGACAGAGTGTATAGTGAAATTGTTTAGCATTAAGGGGTCCTTTTTGTAGCTGATCCCAGGGACAGCTGAGAACAACCTAATAACCATACTGGATTTTCAGGTTCTAAAAGGCCTGCTTTGTTTTGAGTCAGTTCTTCCCCCACCCTCTCTAAATTATAAAAGGAATCAGATTTTCTCTCTCAAATTTCATTTGAATGCTTTCAAAAGCAAAAATTCTGAGGTACCAGAGGAAGTTAGTCATAAAGAGATTCAGAGAATGTGTTTTATAAGTTTCATTGATATTCAAGTGAATTCAGAGTCAGATTTGGAGGGACAATAGAAACATTTCCTTTAGACTAAAGCACTGCAAATAGAAGTAGATGTTTCAACCCAGATCTTTATAAATTCATGTTGCATTTTTGGATTATATGTTTGTTTGTTTTTTTAATAAAGAATAAAGAAAAGGAAGCCAGGCTAGTCTGGATTCAGTCCGCTGTACACAAAAAGTTCAATGCTGAGAGAAAGAAGCTCAAGTGGCAAATGCACTGAGGTTGGAAACTTATTACTAATTCAGGAGCAAGTGCATTAAGAGAAATTTGGAGCAGCAGTCCCGTCAGATACAATTAAAAAACTGCACATGGAGACAGCCTGTTCATAATTCATGGGACAATTTCACTTTCTTTTGGGGGAGAAGGTTTCTTATCAGTGGAAATTTGTCCTTTTGAGTGAATCATTAGGAATACCAATTATGTGTTTTACTATTTAATTTTATAGATATTCCTAGTAAAGTTGTGAAAGTGTATAGCTGATCAAAATCTGATTTTACCATCTTCTTGAGGTGTTGCTTTTCAATACCTCCAGTCTTGTGAAATGTGGGTTGATAAAAAGCAAAGTTTATAAGGAATTTCTTCTTTCATGTTCAAAATAGCTCTAAGGCCAACCTCCCTCCAAAGAAACAAATAAATCATACTTCTAATTTTGATATAAGGGAAGCAATATTTACTTTTTAGTTAGTGTTTAATGTTCTCTTCTATTAACTTACAATAAAAAAATTCCAGTTAACACTGTGTATGAAAACAAATGCCTTCATTTATAAGGGAAAGGAGTCGAGTGTGTCATACACCTGTAATATCAGTGGCTCAGGAAGCTGAGGCAGGAGGATCACAAGTTCAAAGCCAGTTTCAGCAACTTAGCGAGATCCTGTGTCAAAATAAAAAATAAAACAGGCTAGGATATGGCTTAGTGGTAAAGCGCCTCTGGGTTCAATCGCTGATACCAAAAAAAAAAAAAAAAAAAAAAAAAAAAAAAAAAAAAAAAAAAAAAAAAAGAAAAGAAAAGAAAAGAAAAAGAGAAAAAGAGTAGGGATTTGGACAGGGATCTCTTGTCCCTAAGTATATCTTAATGACTATTAAAAAAAAAAAAAACATTATTTCCCATTTATCAGTAAAAGTTACTGATTTTAAATTTATATTACTGGTCTTCAGCATATAGCTTGTAGCATCTAAGTATATACTCTCATATAACATTACATTAGTTCAATTCTTGGCTAGGTAGGACAAAAAAAAATAAAAATTATAAATGGAAAACAAAAGTATATTCAATATCAAGTATAAGAATAGAAAAATTCTTAATAGTTGTTCTTCTTCTAATGTCTAATTATTACATAAAAGGACGTAGTCAGTCTCTCAATGAAGAAATAAATAATCCTAGAAACCAGAAGCAACCCCCAAAAGAAGATACTTAGGGACAAGTACTTGACCTTCCCAAAATTTGTATTTGGGAATATCTCATCAAAAGATACTCAGATGCCCTTGTCTTTTTGTATCCAAGAGTATATATTTGTGAATTCTGCTTCTAAAACAGACACAAAAATCAATTAGTATAATATAAACCCACTGTAAAGCTGAGATCTCTATATACATGGAGAACTGAAAATCAGGCATGAAATAGTCATGGAGTTTAGACCTTAACTTTTTCCTGAGGCCACCAGTAGTGTGACCTGGAAATGGTCACAGCAAGAGATGTGTGGATTTATGAAAGAATCTCTTAAGTAGATTAAAACCATCTTCCTTATGAAATATGTTAGGAGTCAAGATTCTGGTGTTCTGCAAAATGGCAGATGTCAGCATCCAGGAAGAAGCAGAGTGCTTTCAAAGGTAGGAGATTTATAGTAGTAAATATTGAATTTGGTGTGCCATCCCAATCCAAAGAGCAATTGAAAAAGTTGAACTAAAGTTCAGGAGAGTGGTTGTTTTAAAGATTGGGACAACAGCCACACAAAGTCAAATCATAATTTGAACACTGAACACAAAAATTGGGTTGCTGAAAACACAATAGTGGAGTAGATCCCTAGGTCAGGATGCTATGGTGACAGAACTGAGATTCAAGACTTGATTTAGGATAAATTCAAATTTAGGGGTAGGTAGGAAAGAAAAAAACCAGAATCAAGACTGGCCTCTCCATAGCTCTTAATTCAATAATTCAATACACAGAATTTTTTTATATTGCATGGGGAGAATCCCCTTTAAAGACTTACTGCTAATCACTACCTACTTTTTTCTCTCTCTTTCGCCTTTTCTCCTTAAAAAACAGTTCACATGTTCTTGCTCTTTGATACAGTATAATTAATAATATAACCGCTGTTTCAGCCGAGAAGTTTTTTCCCCCTCTCTACCCTATCACACTCAATATTAATCCACAATTTCTTGATAAGGAAGATTACTTGCTATTTCTCTATCTTCCCCCAAAGATCTTGAGAATAGAACCTTCTGTTTTGTTTGTTTGTTTTCAAAATTTAAATGGTTGAAAAAGAAAAGAATTTTGGTTGTGATAAAACAAACATAATAAAGAATTTTCCATTTAAAAAAAATGATTTTAAACAGTTGAACAGTTACTGACCTGATGTGTTTTCCAAATTTGGTTGATGAGGAGATTGCTTCCTCCAAAAGACATTTTCTGCACCTGATCAAAGGAAGAACTCATTACCTCAGCTAAGAGTATCAGAATATAATTAGAATGACTTTTTTTTTTAATCTGAAGGGCTCAATGGGCATTTCAAGTCACATCTTTAAGTATTAGTTTGGGGAATGGAAATCATTCATATCCCTGACATAACTATACTTTAGACCATACGCCCACATCCACCACAACAGCCACACAAAGTCAAATCATAATTTGAACACTGAACACAAGCATTTGCCAATTGTATCTAATATTTCTCATCTCCTCTATCTAACTACTGAAGTAGATTCTTTTCTCTGAAGCGGGTGCAGTAGCTGAGCCAACCACACAAAGTGAGGCTTGGAGCAGGAGACCTCTACGTGATAGAAAGGAAAAACTCAGAGTAGTGGGGTAATCCATAGCCCATAAATGAAACTGGAGATCAAATGCTTGGAGGAGTAAAGATAAAGTATGAGTTTAGGTTTAAGTTTGGGTGGCAAGATAATGTGAAAGGAAAAATCAGACAGAGGGGCCTGAGCTGCTTTCTGGAAACTTAGTGTGCTTGAGGCTCCTTTTAGGGATCCACAGATTTATTACATGCTTTAACCTACTTGTTTTAAAGGAATGGAGTGGACTGAACCATCAGGCAGAAAAATTCCCTGGTAAGACTTAATGACATTTGCTTAAGCCCCATCTTAGGTGTTCTCAGGTAAGAGTAAGAGATGGAGAAAGGGGATATTAACCCTTCCTTCCTTCCAGCTTTAGGATTTAGTGCTGACCACGATGCTGACAAGAATCCTATGGCTCCCTTGCATACTGCTTGCCAAAACAATGAAGGGGGCAGCTTTCAGGTGGGCTGTCTCTAGCAAAGAGGCAGAACATGGGGTGGAGTCCTGTGGGCAGTGGTGCACAAAAACAAAGAATTTATTGTTTCTATGACTTTAAATAATGTTAACGAAAATCTTCCTGTTTTGCAGAAGAAACTATGGGTCCAAAATTAACTTTCTACCTTTTGCTTCATGGTTCTTTAGTCTTCATGTGCTTATTGGTGCACTGAAAGGCATCCTTCTCAACTCTACATCCATGTGTGATACAGAGCCTTTGGACCACCCCGAGATGAGTATCAAAATGATAATCAGATGAGGGCTGGGGTTATGATGCAGTGGTAGCATGCTCGCCTAGCACGCGTGAGGCACTGGGTTTGATCCTCAGCACCACATAAAAATAAAATAAAGGTATTCTATCCACCTACAACTAAAAAATATTTTAAAAATTTAAAAATTGATAATTAGATGAGAAATGGGTTCCAGGTAGAGTCATTATATACTCATTTCCCACAATCATTATAAAGCAAAATCAAGTCCCCCTTTCTTTTTCTCTTCCTCCACTCCCTTCTTCTCTACTTAGCTTTGTTTTTTGGATTTCAGATGCAGAGAATTATACAAACCATTTTCCTCCTTCATGACACATTAACTTCATCAGTGGTCCATGTAAGACCCTTCTTTTGTCTAAGTTGCTTATTTTTATTCCCTTTTATCCTTCTTCATTAGTCCTATTTATCACCCTAATTATATATGTATACACACACACACACACACACACACACATAAATCCTATTTCTATAACATTTCTTGTACCTTTCCTTTCTTTTCCCTTCCACAAGCTTCTACTTTAATTCAAACCTTTGTCATCTATCAGGCCATTAGAATAGTCTGTTAACTGTTCTCCCTTTATAACCTAAATCTCTCAAATTATTCTCCACACTTCTGATACTGGAAATATGATTATAATCATCCAATGCTTCATCTTTGATATTACAAGATACAGTTTGAACTCCTTCCCACAAGGTGAAACACTCTCCAGCAGCACTCACCATCCCATAGCCACACCTAACCCCCTGCACCTCTCCTGCAATTCTGCTTTCTCTTATCTTCCACCTTGAGATCTGTCTGATACACTTCGTATTTGTCAACTAAGATTCTGAGGAAGGCTTCCTGATTGCCTGTCCATCATGTAGAACTAATTGTATGCTTTTTAAAATTCCATTTATAGTTTTTCACATCTAAATCCTCTGGAGGCAGTAATCATATCTATTCCATTTCCAAGTGCCATTTATAAAGCGGTTGGCAGATACGAGGTCTTCATTAGATTTTTGTTAATTGAATGAATCATGAAGTCACAATCAATCAAAATTGTCCTAATGAAGACTTCAAACTTGGGTTGGTGTCTATGACTGACTTTTATTTAAGAAGGGAATAGAATGTGCCTAGAGAAGGGATGGGGTGGGTAGTATCAACCTGACCCAAAGCAATCACATCACTTTCTCTGGTCAGTCACTTCAACAAATATCTTTTCACATATGGAAAACAAGCCCAGTTCTTATGTATGATGTGCCAGTCCCTTCAAGGTCTGATTCTTTTGACCTACCTTGGCAGGCTTATTTCTCATGACTCCCTTTTGTGTATTTTAGGAACTTGCCTGTGCCTGTCTCTTCAGCACTTTCCGTTAACTGTCCTTTCTCTCTAGTAAGTTCAACCCCACTTCTCTCAACTTGTGCTCTTGACATTCCATCAGTCCTTCAAGGAACCATTTGACTGCCACCCATCCCAAGGGTTCCTTGATTCCTCTAGCTAATGTCTCCTCCTTTAAGCTTCCATTTTGATGTCTTTTTAATGGCACAAATAGTATTGTTTTTTATGACTTATTGGAGGTGTATTCATCTCACCAACACTTCAGGAAAGAAAATGCATGCTGTTTATTTTTGGGTGCCTTTCTTCCTGCATCTCAGTAAAGGTCATAGGGAGATAAAGAAACAGCATTTACTGAGTACCTGCTTTACAGTAGGCTTAAGTTAAAGTGCATTTGTACATTATTTCATTTTCCACATTTGACAGATAAGAAGTAGTTCCATCTGCTCATGATTAAATTAATGAAAAAGTGAGGGACATGGACATGAATTCAGCTGTCCCTTCTACCGACACCATACTGCTTCTCAGTGGCTGCTGACAATGAATCAGAATGATTCTTGTATATGGGTTTCTCTCTGTTGTTGATCTTTTTTTTAAATATTTTTTTAGTTGTAGATGGACACAATATCTTTATTTTATTTATTTATTTATATGTGATGCTGAGGACTGAACCCAGTGACACACGCATGCGAGGCAAGTGCTCTACCACTGAGCTGCAGCCCCAGCCCTTCTGCCGTTGATCTTTAAACAGACAACTCCAGCTGATACCTAGTCACTCAGAGGTGAACAATCTGGTTTGTGTATTATTCAGGCCCTAATTTCTTCTTTGGCCTGTTTCTGGAGTTGGGATCAACCTATTTGATCTTTAGTATGACATTTACCCAGGGAAGCAAGGAAAACTTTGGTGTGAATTTTACTCTTCATGGGAAGCTCTGGAGAAATGTTGTAGATAGAAATTATTTGGTTAAGCTACTTTTATAGAGTAACGTTCTGACCTCATAGAAATTTAAAATTTCCCATTTGAAGGAGTATGAGAGGTCATCTGTACTATGCATTTACCTCTTATTTCTCATTGGAGATAAAAGGTAACTATAAGAGATACACTCTGGTGGTCTCTGGAGTTAGGGTCTGCTGTTATATATCATAGAGCATACCTTGTGAATTTTTTAACATTTATATCATTTTAATAAAAGAAGAGAAAAGATCAAGTATCTGTAATATCTTCCCTTAGGGAAGCAGAACCTCAGGAAGTAGACGTTAACAAGGAATCTGCTAAACTAGACATTAGTTCCCTCCAACTTTGATTAAAAAAATTTTATCTTTCCATCAAAACCTATAAATACAAAGCAATTAGCAACATTCATTACTTCCTTGAAAAGCCAGGAGTATGCCCCAGATATTTTGTTTTCTGAATACAAGTTTCCCAGCATTTTTTAGAGCTCTTCCAAAACCTCTAGTCTAAAAGATACTCTTGGCGGCCTCTCTTAGGCTTCCGTTGTCGTTATTTGACCCCAGGTTCCATCTTCCTTTGCTATCTCTTAGACAAGAATAACTGCACTGAAGTTGCCGGATGCCAGAAACTGAAATGAAAAGTAGTAAGTTTCTTCCAGAGGGGTTTTCTCTTGATGCTTTCTTCCAGTGTCAAAGATTAAGGCAATGCATTTATCATCTTTTATTATCTTGATTTCTAACCCAAGGTCACAATTAGAAGGTAAAATATAAAGGCATAGATTTAAATGGCACCACTAGTGCCCTTCTTTTCTTTCTTCTCTCGCTCTCTCTCTCTGTCTCTCTCTCACACACACACACACACACACACACACACACACCCCTTCTGATTTCAATTCCCTCATTCTTTTTAACATTGTGTAGATCTGCCAGTACAGAGAATGCATCCCATACTCCGTTGTCTTTCGTTAGTACTGCACTTTTCTGCACTAAGATCTACAAACAGAACAGTAGTTTCCCCTTATTCAAGGCTTTGCTTTCTGTGATTTTAGTTATCCATGTTCAATTGTAGTCTGAAAAATTAAATGAAAAACTCCAGAAAGAAGCAAGTCATAAGTTTTAAATTTCACATCATTCTGAATAGCATGATCATATCTCATCTGGTTCTGTCCTGTACTGGGTGAATCGCCTATTTGTGCAGTGTGTCCACACTGTGTATCCACACTACTTGCTGTTAGACTCAGATAGACTGTTGCAGTATGCAGCACTGTGTTCAAGTAACCCTGATTTTACTTAATAATGGTCTAAAGCCACAGGGTAGGAATGCTGACAATTTGTATGCACCAAAAAGAAACCATAAGTTGCTTCCTTTCTTTCTGTGATACTGGGGATTGGATGCAGGTCCGTGAGCATGCTAGGCAAGCACTCGCCAACTGAGCCCCTTCACCAGCCCACAAAGTGCTTTCCTTAAGATAAAAGATGAAACTCCTAGATTTAATAAGGAAAGAAATAATCTATGATGAAACTTCTAATATCTAGGATAAGGTATTATTATTAATCTCTTGCCATGTCTAATTTACAAATTAAATTTTATCACAGGTATATATATATAGGAAAAATTGTAGTGTGTAGAGAATTCAGTTCTATTTGTGGTTTTAAGAATCCACTGGGGATCTTAAAACATATTTCCTGAGTATAAAGGGGAAGTACTATATACTTATGTCATTACATGCCTTGTTTTAAATTAGATGTATAATGTGCTTCTTATATCTATCAAGTTGATGTTTATCAAGTTGATTATGACAAGAATTGTGATGAATGGCCTTTGGTAGCTTTAATTTATTATCCAGAAAGCTTTATTTTCCAACTTCAATCAGGCAACTAGAAGAATAGCTATTAAGTTGACCTATTGTACAACTTCATTCTCTTGCTTCATTTCACATTAATTATGGTTCATAGTACAAAATCATGGCATGCATTCATTCAAGAAGTCATTCAGTCATTCAAACATGTTTCACTGAGTGCTTCATATGTGCTATGCACCAGTAAAAGCACAGAGAACAACACTGAATAGACAAAGTCCTTCCTCCATTGTGGCTAACAAGGATTAGGATAGAACACCAATGAACAGTCTATTTGTAGTGTATAAGGGATGAGTACTAGGCTGGGGAAAGGGCTAGTGAAGACAGGAAAGAGAGCTGAGGTCATAGTTGTCAGGGAAGACCTCTCTAAGAAGGTGAGCTGAAGCAGAGACCTGAATGAAGTGGAGGAGCAAGGTACACAGCTACATGCAACAGCCTTCCAAGCAGAGGGAGAAACACCTGTCAAGGGACTGAGGATAGAGAGGGTAAGCTTGTTTGAGGAATGAAAAGTGTATGAAATCTGAACCCATGGAGCAACTGATCAAATGGGTAGACAGTAAGTAGCAAATGGATGGAGAGATATAAGTTCTTAGGAGCCAAAACTAAATAAGAGCTTAATTTCATTCTGAGAAATTTGGTATTCCATTGGAGGATTTTGAGCAGAGGAGACATAATCTGATATTTGTTTTTAAAAAGTCACTCAGTGACGGCATTACTATAGTATGCTGTTTTTAAGTCCTTTGGGTATAGATTGAGGAGTGGGATAGCTGGGTCAAATGGTGGTTCCATTCCAAGTTTTCTGAGAAAATCTCCATACTGCTTTCCATAGCACTTGCACCAATTTGCAGTTCCACCAGCAATGTTTGAGTGTGCCTTTTCCCCCACACCCTCAACACTTATCATTGTTTGTATTCTTGATAACTGCCATTCTGACTGACGTGAGAGAAAATCTTAGAGCAATTTTGATTTGCATTTCTCTAATTACTAGAGATGTTGAACATTTCTTCATGTATTTGTTGATAGTATATCTTCTTCTGAGAAGTGTCTCTTCAGCTCCTTAGCCCATTTATTGATTGGATGGTTTGTTTTTTTGGTGTTAAGTTTTTGAGTTCTTTAGATATCCTGGAGATTGGTGCTCTATTTGATGTGCATGTGGCAAAAATTTGCTCCCAGAATGTAGGCTCTCTATTCACCTCATTAATAGTTTCTTTTGCTGAGAAGAAACTTTTTAGTTTGATCCATCCCATTTGTTGATTCTTGATTTTATTTCTTGTGCTTTAGGAGTCTTGTTAAGGAAATTGGGGCCCAATCCAATGAAGGGTTGGGCCTAGTTTTTCTTCTATTAGACTCAGGGTCTCTGGTCTAATTCCTAGGTCCTTGATCCACTTTGAGTTGATTTTTGTGCATGGTGAGAGATAGGGGTTTAGTTTCATTTTGCTGCATATGGATTTCCAGTTTTCCCAGCACCATTTCACATTCCCAGCCACTTCAATGTTCATAGCAGCTCAATTCACAATAGCTAAACTGTGGAAGCAACCTAGATGCCCTTTGATAGATGAATGGATAAAGAAACATGGTACATATACACAATGGAATACTACTCAGCATTAAAAGAGTAAAATTATGGAATTTGCAGGCAAATGGATGGAGTTGGAGAATATCATGCTAAGCAAAGTAAGCCAATCTCAAAAAGCCAAAAGCCGAATGTTCTCTCCAATAAGTGGATGCTGATCCATAATGGTGGAGGGTGCATGGGAAGAATGGAGGAACTTTCATCAAAGGGGAGGGAGAAGGGAAGGGGACATGGGGGTAGGAAAGATGGAATGAGATGGACATCATGGCCCTAGGTTCATGTGTGACTGCACAAATGGTGTGACTCTACATCATGTACAACCAGAGAAAGGAAAAGTTGTGCTCCATTTGTGTACAATGAATCAATGCATTCTGCTGTCATGTATACCTAAGTAGAATAAATTAAAAAATTTTTAAAAAGTCACTCCAGCTGTAATGAGAAGAATGGATGGTTGGGGTAATAGTGGAATCCAAGAATCCATTTATGAGTTACTATGATAATCTTGGGGAAAAATAACAGTGGCAATGAATTTATCATTGGACCAGGACGACAGTGGAGGGGAGAGAGACAAGGTTAGATTCGTGTGATTCTTTGAAAGCACAGCCAACTGGCTTCAGTGACACATTAGATGTGGAGAATAAAAAAGAGAGAGAAGGGAGGGAGGGATGGGGGGGGAGAAGGAGGAGGAGAAGGAGAAGAAGGGGGAGGAGGAGGAGGAGGAAGGACAATGAGGACAAGGTAACTTGAAGAAATGGGGAAGCATACCTGGTTGGATGAAGTTGGTGTTTACTGGGGATGGGGGTGGGGAATGGTGCGGATAGTGGGAAATGACAGCAGAGAGAAGCAGGAAGAAGCTGAGTTTTGGGGTTCTTTTTTTTTTTTGACATGGTGTACTAATGTGGAGTTCCTACCTTCCAATAACCACTAATCAGTACATTATCATAATTCTTTTAGACTAGTCTTGGCAGAGCTGTGGTTGAGTGTGGTCTTTGGACTTAGAACCTATTCCTATTAGCTCTGTCATCTGGAAAAATGACTTAAATTTTTTTCAATTTCACCATTTGGGAAACCTACTTCAAAGGCCTGTAGTGAAGATTAGATGACTTTGTGATGTGCTTAGAACAGCTCTGGGCACGAAGTAAGTGCTTAGTAAGTGATAGCTGTTGTTATCTTCTATGTTATCTGTACTCCACAATTGCTAAGAACCTGTCTCTCTCTGTGTTCTGAAGAATATTCAGTCTAAGAAATTGAGAGGTTGCAGAGGAAACCCTGATTCAGACATTAAAAAAATCAGCTGTGGTAGTGCTCTTGATAGCTTCTACCAGTGAAATGCTGCCTCCCCATTGCCCTCTCTTCCTAGGCCCTGACTTTTCCCATCAGTGCAGACATATTATTTTTCTTTATGTTTATGTTGTCCTCTGAAAAATACATTTTTTTTGTACTTGGGATTGAACTCAGGTACAAGCACTGAGCCATATCCCCAGATCTTCTTATTTTTTTTTATTTTGAGACTGCAAAGTTGCTGAGGGCCTCACTAAGTTGCAGAGGCTTGCTTTGAACTTGCAATACTCCTGCCTCAGCCTCCTGAGTCACTGGGATTAGGGGTGTGCACCACTGCGCCTGGCTTGAAAAATACTTTTTTATTGGTGTATTTATTATCTATTGCTGTGCTACAAATTAATTTAGGGATTCAAAATGATAAACATGTATTATCTCACGGTGTTAGTAGGTCAGGAATTTGGGAGCAGTTACCTGTGAGGTTCTGGTTCCATGGTTGAGATAGTGGCCAGGCATCTGTAGGTTTGACTGGGCCTGGAGTACCTGTCTCAAAAATGGTTCAGTCACATGGCTGTTGGCGGGAGGCATCAGTTCCTCACCATATAGACTCTGAATAGGGCTACTTGAGTGTCTTCATGATACAGCATCTGGTTCCCTCCAGAATGAATGATTCAGGAGAATAAAGAGAAAGCTACAATGCATTTCATGACTAGTTTCATAGGTCTCTTGCTGCTACATCTGCCACATTCCCTTTGTGAGAAGTAGATTTCTAAGTCCCACTCACACCTAAGAAGGGAGGAATTGGGCTCCACCTCTTGAGAGGGAGAACATCAAAGAATTCTGGGCATATTATAAAACAACCACAATTGATGAATGAGAATCAGAATGAGTTATAATATTTAGGGCAGTACAAAATCTACCTCGTGTTTAAACCTCATAATGGCTTATAGAACCTTAGGCCATGTGCTGAAGATATGCACTAAAATCTCTGAGAACCACAAAGTAATGTTTTGTGCTTGATTGAAACCAGGCCCATGTGAAGAAACCTAACTGCAAATGATGATAAAGAGGGCAGTTGAAGCCCTGTGACCCCTGATTACTGGATAATGACTGTTCTGCCAGCAATGTGTGTGAGTGCCCAGCTCCTTTAACTATCAGTATTTAAAGGTTTTTCTTTTTAGCCATGAGACTTAACTCTGTAAGAGTTAGCATCAGTCCAGAGTTGCACTCAGGGCTTTTAATTCCAACATCTCTAGCTGATATCAAGAGCATGAGGTAAGTAAATGTTAATGTGAATGATGAAGCACATCCGTCACAGAATCATCTACAGAAGTTGTGAAAGAATCTTTACTAATCAATAGATGTCTATGTTATGACATAGATGTGTATTATTATATGCAGTTGGACCCCTTGTTAATTTAAAATTTTACTCTGGATTTATGTTTATATGCAAATCTTTATCAACAAATCTATATTTAGAAGTATATACACCAAAATATTAACCATTGTTATTTCTGGGCAATAGAATTATGAAGGATTTATGTTTTACTTTTGGCTTATTGTTTTTCTCAATTTCTCAAGAGAACTTTTTTCCATTTTATAAAATAGTTTATTTTTAAGAAGAATGCCTGGCCAAAGCAGAAATAATATGCATTTGAAAATATGGGTGCTTAAGTTTCTATGTTAGGAATTTCAAAGCCATTTAAAGTCAGGATTCAAAATCTTATTTGGATCCCGATTTGAGATACAAAGAAACAATCCTAAAAACAAATTTTTGAGGCAATCTGGGAAATTTCATCATGGACTGGATATTAGATTGTGTTTAATGAACTATGGCCTGGTGCCTATTTTAGTAAATAAAGTTTTAGTGGAACACAGCTGTACTTGTTTATGCATTGTCTAAGGCTGCTTTCTCTCTATGACAGCACAGTTTGAAGAATTTTGACAAAGAACACAGAGCATGCAGAGTCAACAGCAGTTACTACCTGGCCCTTTTCAGAAAGTTTTCCAATGCATTGAGCCATGTGGAAAACAGCCATAAATAGCCATCCATTTTGGAGGTGCAAACTGAATAATCTTTACATATTCATGATGCATGTTGAGGATTTGCTTTTAAATACTTCTGCAAGGAAATCCAAAAAGGGATAGATAAGACAAAAATCTTGGTAATTGCTGAAACTGAATGAAGACTCTATGAGGATTCATTGTTTTTTCCTCAT
This sequence comes from Geosciurus inauris, assembly GCA_004024805.1. Classification (NCBI taxonomy): domain Eukaryota; kingdom Metazoa; phylum Chordata; class Mammalia; order Rodentia; family Sciuridae; genus Geosciurus; species Geosciurus inauris. The sequence goes on along the minus strand of PVHX01008335.1, from coordinate 15,338 downwards.
ATATTTGTTTAGAGTTTTGTTTTTGTTTGTTTTTTGTATAAAGGATGCAAACTGTTTATATTAAACCAATTAGTTAAGATATGTAATAAATTATTTACCAAAATGACTGCAATGTCCCTTAACTAGAGAGTATGTAAACAACTTCAGTATATCCACACAAAGGAACATTACTCAGTAATAAAAAGGAGGAACTATTTACATGTTCAACTACATGGATGAATCTTAAATACACACTCAAAATGAAAGAAGCCTAGATGCTAAGGGCTACATACTTCATTTATATGGCATTCTGGACAAGGCAAAACTATAAAGATGGGACCTGATCAGTAGTTGTCAGGGGTTTAGGATTGGGAAAAGAGTTTACTATGATTGGTAGGTACGTGGGTGGGTAGGTAGATAGATAGATAGATAGATAGATAGATAGATAGATAGATAGGAAAGATAATTTTGAGGAGGCTTGGGAACTTTCTAGTACCCTAACTAAAGAGATTCACAATTTTACCCCTGGTCCTGGAGGGTTTTAGCCATTGACAGTTCATCAGCAGTGATCTGAGCAATCTCTGCATTAGAAAGAATATCCCATTTTGGAGAGGCTAGCACATAACTCTCATTCTCTAAATAAGGTGTTGCCCCTGGGATATTTTCAGCCCATTACTATATTCCCTTTCATGTGGACTGCCCATGCCATAAAAACTGTCCAGAGGAGACTTCTCTTAAGAGCTCCCTCTTGTGAGAAAGCCTACTTCCCTTTGTATTTTCCAGAAAAATCTTTGCCCCAAGGACTAGAGAGGTTTATGTGCAGAGCCTCAGGTTGCTGCTCAGGTGACTCCTGGCCAGGCCTTGAGGGACTTGTGTCTAGTTATTAAGGAAAATGTGATTGAAATAAGCAGAGTGAGTCCAGTGAACAAAAGTCCAGCAAATTCTATCCTATTTTATAGCCTAATAACAGCAACAAAAAGTATGTAGACCCCAGAGGTAATGGTTGTGTAAGAAAGACTAGTTTCACACCGAAAGGAATTCTGACAAATGAACAACCAGGATCATGTGTCCATGGACCAAAGGAACGTCACTTAACACCCTTACAGGTATAGCAGTTGTCATCAGTACAATCAGGTGGGTCTGTGGGGCACAGAGCACCACAAGAGTACCAAAGGGTGATTTTGTTGGTTTTGTGGAAGACGTGTAAGCTTCCCTAGGATCTTGCTGCAAGAAAGAAAGAAAGTGAGCTGGGAGACACTCTATGCAATAATTCTATCACTATGAAAACCATCGTAATTGTGCCCTGCATTACAGACATGGTAAGTGTGGCCTTATAACTATAGAAGTGTGTGATTTGGCAGACACACTCCTGGACAATATCACACTCACTTTCACAATGAGCCTCTAAATTTGAGACACTCTTACCCTTACTACACAGGCAGGCAAGGAGAGGGTCCAGAGTATCACAGACAGCCTGAAATGCCATCTGCCCAGGAGAAAAATCTTTATCCCCTTCTCTGAAAGAAGATGTAGTATTCCACCTGTGTCTGCTTACAATCCCTACCACCTTTGGTCTCCAGTGGTCACAATGTAAATCTCTCTTATTGTCTAACTTTTAGTTTGCTATTATTCCCATAATTCTTCCTAATTTTATCCTTTTGTGCTATACTTTCCTTATCATCTTCAGGACTCCCTCATTCACCCTCATCTTCAAAGAACATTCTCTGTGTGTCCATGCATGGCAGTGTCACATTTGTCTAGATCTTCTTCCTCAGGCTTAACCTCCTCCACATTTAAAATCTGCTCACCTGATTCTGTCTTCATGCTGCAGACCACCTGGCCACTCTCCATCATTCACTGGGGACTTGGGCACCTGAATCATGGTCTTCTGGCCAAAGCCTGTTGTATCACTGGGACACTTCAGTGTACATTTTTTTGAGGCCCATGAACACCCTAGGCCCACAACGTTTGTCTCTAAACTCTTTGTCATCCTCATCACCACTCATTAGCCTCCACTCCTGTGACCACACTCTGAGCTAGAGATGGCTAATATGTGGCACTATTGCCAAATGCCCACATCCTGAGACCCTTGTGAATTGGTCATGTCATTATTTTCCCTGAGCTGGATAGGACATTTGAAACTTCCTGATACTGTGCCTCAGTTCCTATACTAGATTATCATCCAGAACTGAATGATGCCTGAAACCTTATATTCTCATAAACTATTTTCACACTCATTACCACCTTCTTTAGGTCCATTGAGCACTCCATCACTCTAATTACCTCTTTCTAGGATACTTGGCATCCTAGTCGCCTTGTCCTTTTGCTGCAACTATCCCAATATTCCAAGTCCAAGATTAAACCAATCATCTCTTTACTCTGTTCCTTTCTGATCTCTCAACCATGATAAAACAAAAGAATGGTCTTCACTGCCAAGGGGTCTTTCGGTATCGCTTAAAAATCTTTTTATGTACCATATTTTCTGCATACCCCGTGCATTTTAAACATCATTCTAATTTTGGAAAATTTGGAAATTTGCATTGCCTCCCTTTCTGGCCTCCTTTACAACCAAACCTCAGATTTATAACCTAGATTCCCCCCCGTTAAAATCACTCATGTGAAACCTTGACTTGGCAGTCAGTATAGCAAAGAAAGATGTTCTTTGTGAGGCATCAGATTGACTGGTGAAGGCAGCAGCAGAAGCATCCTGATGATGAATTTGGCAGTAGTTATCAGGTTGAGGGAACAGAAGTTCTTTCCCATTATAAGCAAATGCAGAGACATGGGGGAAATGGGAGAATATTCCCCATATTGAGTTGCAGTAAGTTTGTTGAATGCATATAATTTACTTATACAACCTCCAAGCTTATGAACTTGTCTCATAGTAGATGCTCAATAAATTTTTAGCTTCAATGACTTGCCTGAGGTTACTCAAGAGATGGAGGAAACAGATGTCAAACTTGTGTCTTCCAATTTTAAAGCCACTTCTCTGCGTCTGGGGGTGTAGCTCAGTGATAGAGCACTTGGCTACCATGTAGAAGGCCCTTGGTTCAATCCCCACCACTGCAAAAGATAAAAAACAAAAATAATATAATATTATATAATACAATAAATAAATAAAGTTCCTAATTTTTCCCAGACATAACTAGCAGGTCCCACTTGGGATAAAAAGTGATGTTTGCTTGCAATAAATTACTCACACTCCCAGGACTTCCTGCTTCTACATCAGCAACAGATATGGTGGAACCATTTGCAGAAGTCATAGGGCATTGTATATTTGCTTACAGGGATGATTCATTGTGTCCTTTAAAAGCAATAGCTGAACTTGTGTTCCTATAAGGGACGTGACTTTGAGGAGACTGTGAACAAGCACTGCGGGAAGCCTGGCTGGTGAAAAATGATGAGGGGCTTGGAGGTGCTCCAAATGCTAGAGAAAGTGGCAGAGGAAATGTTCAGGGTTAAAGGAAAACTGTTCTCTCTTATCCTTAAAGGAGAGACTAATACAACTTAAAACAAATGACTCTTTAGTCATTTCAAAAGTCTTGTGTTCCTCAGGACTTTCCACAAATTGTTCTACTGTAAAATATTCAGCAGACACAAGCTTCTGTGTTAACCAGTGCATTTCTCCTAATACATAAAAAATGACATTTCCCAGGCTCTACCCATCTTGGTGAATCATGTGACTCACCTCACTCTAGCCAATAGGATATGGAAAGAAGCAATGTAACTACCTTCCAGGCCCCTAAGTTCTCCCATGAGATGCTTCAATGCTACCCTCTCTCTACTCACTCCATACTGGACATGAATATGCTAGTATTTGGACACATGTGATAGAAGGATTCAGGCACACTGAAGAATCACTCTACAGAGCAAGCAGGCCAAGCTCATTGGCCCGTCATGTGTATGAGAATAAACTTTTTATTGTAATTCTCCGCAGACACATTATGTACTGTATAACAGGGACTAGTATTAATTATCCTGATCAATATAGACCATAGCCAAGATTCTTTACTGCTTAAAAAATAGAAAGTGGCTTATACCATCTACAATAAGACTGACATTAGGGCAGTTCAGTTTGGAAGTATTTATTAAGTATTTGCACTCTAAGTTCCTTATAACTTTGGGAAACCCATACGTGCCCTATGCCTGAAAATTTCTTCTCCTCCTTATGGCCCACCTAACTCTCACTGGTAGGTACTCAAATCTCAGCTTATCTCAGGTCTCCAGAGAATCTCTTTATCTAAAGTATATTCTCCATCATTTTCTCTTTCTACACCTGTTCATTTCTTTTCCTAGCACTAATGACAATTGCTAACAATGCATATTTCTATGCATGTATTTTAAATTTTCCACTAGGTAATAATCTCTGTGAGACCAGACACTGTGTATGTCTTGTTCTTTATTGCAGGGCCTGTACTCATTATAGTGCATGACTTGTGGCAGGAAATTTTAATTTTATGGATGAATAAATGAATGAATGGATGAATGTAAGATTTGATAGTTAACATTACAGTGGAACCAAGATGAATACAATGAATAAACAATAAACAGTGATGCTTAGTCAAGCATGCCAAAAAGGACAAGATAAAAATGCAACATATTTTTTAAAAGTAATAGAATGAAACCCAACTGAACCAACTCCCAATGGTCAAAAGAGAAAAAAAAAATGAGAAGAAAATAAATAACAGTGTTGGATTATAATCCAAAATGTAAAAAAAAAAAATCCAAGAGTCAATTCTGATATAAGTAATTGTTGGAATAAATAAATAAATGGTAATGAGAGACAAATTTCATACATAGAAGGAATTCCAAGCAATTTATACAGGTACTTCCCCTTCCAGGAGATAGAACCTAACTTTCCACACCTTAAGTATATCTGTGATTAGTGACTTGTTTCCAGAGGAGAGTGTGAAAAGACAGGGAATAAAGTAAGTTTACTGTAGAAAAACCAGGCAAAAACTGCCATAGTGCAGTGAGCCAGGCTCATACTAACAATCATAGCACATGTTGCAAACATCCACCTTCAATATGTTGTGAACACACATACACAATAACCCCAGTCAAGTGATGAAACAATCTGACAAAGCCAGATCAAGGGACAAATCATTTCTTAAAGTTCACCAGAAATGAGGAAAATCTGAGAAACTGTCAGAGTTAAGGGAAACCTGTATGAGGGTTCTCTAGAGAGACAGAGTGTGTGTGTTGGGCGGGGGGAGTGGTAAATACCAGTGATTTATTAAAAGGAATGGGCTCACATGATTATGAAGTCTGGCATATCTGTAGAGTCAATGTCCCAATTTAAAAGCCATCAGGCAGAGAGAGGGTTAGCTTTGGGGCTATACAGGTCTTCAACTGAAAACCAATCCATGTTATGGTGAGCAGTCCGCTTTACTAAGTTTTCTCAATCAAATACTAATCTCATCTAAAACACTCTCACAGAAACACCTGGAATAATGTTTGACCAAATACGTGGGTACTTCATGATGCAGTCAAGGTGTCACAGTGTCATGACATCACCATTACAGAGCCTAAGGAGACATAACAACTGAATGTACTGTGTATTCCAAATCAGATCCTGGCCAGGGAAAACAGCATTGGTAAAACTAGGGAAATCCTAATAAGGTCTAGATTTTAACTATCATGTAATCATGTATCAATATTGGCTTGATTGTAACAAATGCACAGTATTAAGTGGTTAATAGCAGAGGAGACTGGTGAGGGATATGTGGGAACTCTATTATCTTTTCAGCTTTTCTGGAAATTAAACTATTCAAAATAAAAAGTGCATTTAAAAATTTTTATTGGTGCATTATAATTATATATAATAGTGGGATTCATTATGCCATATTCATACATGCATGCAACGTAATTTGATCAATCTCAGTCCCCAGTACCTTCCTTTTCCTTCCCCTATCCTTTTCCCTCTCCTGATCCATTTAAAAAGTGTATATTTTTATAATGCAATTGTATGTATATATTAAACACCACCATGGTTGAGTGGCGGTGATGGAGGCGGTGGCTTTTTAAAAGAACGTTTCAAATGCAGGCTGGCAATAGGTCATGGCCCATGAGTGCCAGAGTGGCAAGTGTTTGTGCGTGAATGTCTTATTCTGAACTGTAGATGTCAAACATTAGATAAAAGTGGGGAAAGAGGACCCAAACTGCTGGATAAAGAGAGATCCAATGTGGAGTCAACTGTGGGAATAGAAAGGAAGCACTTGCTTTGGATACCACAGAATGACTTGACAAGATTTAGGAACTGATTGGATATGATGAAGGAGGATTCAGGGGATTTTAAAGGATTTTAAGGGACTTCATCTGGCATGACTTGAAGGATGTTGGTGATCTAAAGAAAGGCAAAACAAAAGCAAGAGTAAATTTAAGGAAGAATTAAATGTTAGATTTGCCTTATCCTCAGATTCCTAGACAGAACACCTGGAAAGGCTTGGCAAATACATGAAGTATTTGAAAGGGTGTGCCTGGTCAATACAGGTACTGAAGTCCTCCTTAGAGGTGGATCATAGCTGGAGTCCTGCTAAAGAAAATATTGCCCAAAGAATGAGGCAGGAAGGGGGTTAAAGACAGAGCACTAGAGGGCACCCATCTCTAAAGAGGAAGCTTGTGGAGACAGTTCTTCAAAGGGTCAGAGGGATGTGGCATCCAGTGTGTACCTGTAGCTTAATGTGATCCTCCTGCTCCTTTAAAGAAAAAAAGCCCAAAGAAAAAGAGAAACAACCACCCTGTTAAGATGTGCTCTGAACAGACAAAACTAAACTGAAAAATCAGAAAGAGTAGTTATAGCCTATGGAAAGTCTTTTGTCACATAGAAGTGACTATTGTAGGTATGATTAACAAATTCAAGGCAAAGGCAAGAATGATTTCAAAGGTAAATTATTTTATAAAGAAGAGAGTATTACCATACTAAGCTAGACCTATAAATTCCTATAAATTACAAATGAGATGACAGAAGATTGAATCAGAATTAAATGTGCATTTGTATTTAAAGAATAAGCAAACATTATGGTTTGTCCTGATTTTAAGTTATTTACTCTATGCCCTGAAAAGCAGATGGTTTTAAACAATAAGTGTAAGTCGTGATTTCTAGCACCTATGCTACTTCAAAAGAGAAAATAAATGAAATAGCTTGTCTGACCTAGAAAATTGATTATACAGTGAAGAAAAATTAAAAGCAAGAAACATTAAAGACACAAAAGTATAACAAATTATATCAATTTGACTAAGTCTGAGTCAATGAGTCAAAACTATTAAAATGCAAAAAGGAAAAAACAGATTAGGCTAAAAACACTAATGAAGCCAAAAATATTTTAACAGAAAAGTTAAAAATAGACAAAGATACACTAGCAAAAATGCAAAATGATTTATGCACAAGGTTATTCATTGTGACATTATTAACAGTGCAGACAGAATGCAAACGGCCCAATGTCCAGCATTAGGACATTGATTTCATGACTGTGAGACATCTATGCAACAGAGCTCTGCCCTCTCTTCTGACCTTTAACCATAATAGGGTGATCTGTACACCTTGCTATGGAGATGTTTCCAGGACACATTACTGCAGTTGTCATTTAGGTTATTCTTTCTCTCCAGACAATGGCAGGAGTTCAGTTCTCTGCTGTAGGATAGGAAGAAACTGAAGTGTTTTTTCCCCATTTTCTACTCTCAGTAACTCAACACTTCTGACACCAGATGTGTGTGTGTGTGTTGGGGGGGGGGGGTCTCTATACCAAACACTTCTGCAGTGAACACCAGCTGGATGTGCTCTTATTCAATTTCAAGAGTATATACCTGGAGATTGCAACTGATTCCTCAGGTTGAGGGCTTAGTCCCAGCAGTAGGTGACTCCAATATTGAGTGGAAACTGGTAGAAGGGTTATAAAGTAGTAGAACATTTGGTCAAAGAGGATAATGGGAACAGAAGAGCCTTCCAGAGAGCAGAATAGTTCCAGTCAAGAAACAACCCTCAAGCCAGGCGCGGTGGCACATGCCTGTAATATCAGCACATTGGGAGGCTGAGATAGGAGAATCATGAGTTCAAAGCCAGCCTCAGCAACAGCAAGGTACTAAGCAACTCAGTGAGACCCTGTCTCTAAATAAAACACAAAATAGGGCTGAGGATGTGGCTTAGTGGTTGAGTACCTCTGAGTTCAATCCCCAGTACCAAAAAAAGAAAGAAAGAAACAAACAACCCTCGGGGTGAAGGAGTCTCACAACAGCTGCCTAGTGGAGTTCAGAGATGCCAAGGAGTCTGCCATGTTCCTCCCATGAGTCCACTCCAATGGGAATGTCCACTGTGCTTCTTATTCCATCTCATCATTGTGTATTGGGTGTGTGTGTTAAGAAAGAAATAACGTGTCTTTTTGCTTTATAAGTTTCTGGATCAAGGGAAGCATATTAAATGTGAATAGATACCAAAATCTTAAAGAACTGTTTAGCAGCTAATATAAATACAAATATATTGAAAGCAAAATATATGCCTACCCTGAAGTTAACCTAGTGATTTCACTGTTAGATTTGAACCCAAGAGAAATGAGTGCATATGGTCATCAAAAGACATGAACAAAAATGTTCACAGCCACTTTATCCAAAATAACCTAAAATAAGAAACAACCCAAATGTTCTTCAATAACAGAATGACTAAATTATTCTTTTTATACAATAGAATAATATTCAACAACACAAGGAAATAAAATATCACTCCACAAAACAACATGAATGAAACGCACAGACATAAGGTTGAACGAAAAGATCCAAACATAAGAGTGTGTACTACGTTGATTCTATTTATATGAAGTTCAAGAACTGGTGAGTTACTATGGTGATAGAATAGTAGCTATCTCTGTGGTGGGGATAGTGGCTGGGAAGGGACTCAATGAAACATTTTAGGGTACTGTGAATGTTCTATTATACATCAATGAAATTTTTAAATAAAAATAAAATAAGGAAAGCAATATCTGGACTCAATGTAGAGATATACACCTGATGTAGAGCCACTAATGATATAAATGGGTCAGCATTCTTGAAAGGAGATGACTGTATTTAGGATGCAGGAAAAAACTTGAACTAAATAATTAGTGCCAAGGAAAGTGAACTCTGGTTATTATGATGGCTGCTCACAAATATTCTGGCTCTCTCTCTTCCTAAACATACCATAAAATCACCTTTCCCTGTTTACCTGAGGTCATTCATGGTTCTGATATTTTCTTTAGGCAGTATAATGTCAGCATTATGTTGATCCAGTGATCAATATAGTGATCCAGTGAGTCCCTTTGAAAGCCACTGTGGGCTCTGCTGCTGACGGGCACAAGGTATAACTGCTCCCTTGGCCTCACACCACGGGAAACAGGCAGTGGCACAGCAGAGCCTGTGCTGCCCTGGAGTGACACAGACTGTGACATGAGACATGAACTTGTTTGCTTTTAAACCACTCAGATTCTGGTATTGTTTCAAAATAGGCAGATCCTCGTGTATCCTGACAGATACCATTGTTGAATGGGTAAGGCAAATAGTGGGACAAACCTGTCCTTCCTTATTTGAATACACACACACGCATATATATACATATGTATGCATTTGAAAAAAGAGGAATATGAATATATATATAAATATGTATTTGTTTATGTTTTCAAAAACAGTGGGAAAATAAAGTGAAAGTTTTTTTTTTTAAAAATTATCAAAAACAAAATGGAGGAAATCAAGTTAAGAGGACATGGATAGAAACTAGACTAGTCTGACTATACCTCAATATAGAGTTCTGACTTTTGAATTATATAATTGTTTTTCATGTTCAAAAACTTAAAGTGAATCAAGGGAGAGGCCCTAACAGGTGGGACTATTCAGTATCTTGACCATGGTATTGGCATACACGATAAAACTTTTTAGAGCTAAACATACACACACACACACACACACACACACAGGCACACACACACAAATGCAAGTAAAATTGGGGGAATATGAATAAGATCTATAGATTTTCCAAACGTTGATATTATTGTTGTGATATACTTTTAGGTTTACAAGTGTCACCATTGGGGAAGCGAGCAGCATGTCCACAGCATCTCTCTGTATTCTTTCTTAAAACAGCATGCAAATCCATAATTATTTCATTCGATTTTCAATTAAATATCAAAGTAAATCAAGAAGAATAAAAGCATTACCTACAGATTGAAAGGAAATGGAACCAGACGATTCAATTTTATTTCGAGTTAGTGACATAATCAGATGAAGAAAAATTATTTTGAATTACTATAGGACCCAGTATTTTGATGAGATATCTTTATTGGAATATAAGGGCAAATGGATGTATGAAAAAATCTTCACTCCATTCAGTGATCTTACCATCATTAGTAAGAGTGGTATTGTTTTGAAATAATTTTTCTAAGCTGTTAGGTCAAACAAATAAGTAATATTGAAAATTTCAGCATACAACAAAGCTACAAGTACAGAATCAAACAAGTAAAAACTCTGTAACATGGCACTGGAAATTGAAATAACAGTACAAACTCATTATTGTTGTCATTTTAAAAACTACACATTTCTTAGCTTCAACAACTTACAAGACTTGGAGGCAATGACAACCTGGAGGCACTGTAAGCAATAAACACCCCAAGCAAGGAGATCAATACTGCTAAATATTGTTCAACCCTGTGGTAGACTGTTTGCAACAATGATCCCAGTAATTCTCTATATTCACATATTCAATGTTTCATTTTCCCTAGACTTGTCCACCTAATTTTCTCTGGGCAATAGAGTATCAGCAAATGCAATGTAAGCTGAGCCTTAAAAGCATTTGCTCCTTGGGGATTGTTCTCTTGCTGCATTTGAGAACTCAGTGACCACTACTGTGTGGAGGAGCCCAGACAAACTATTGAGTGATAAATATGACCTATTTGCCTCTGGTGCCCTGGGGAAAAGCCAGAGGCCAGCTATGTGAGCAGGCCAGCTATGTGAGCAGGCCAGCTATAGAAATTTTGGGGCTAGTGCCAAGTGAAAATGTATGGCTCCTTATTTTAAAATAATAAGAATTTCAAAACAGTAACAGTAGTCTTTAACCAAGTGTGGAGCCCTTTAGAACATAAGGCCCTGTGTGACTGAACCTGGCTCTGCATATGAATAAGGAATCCCAGAGCAGCCAGCTGCCTGTGTGCTTTTCACAGATTTATGAGAGAGCTCAGCTCTCTCAGATTTAGAGTCATCCAGATAATGCACAGAATTAGATATATAACAAATATGGTTTTTATTTTTATTTTTTATTTTATTTTATTTTTTATATATATTTATATAAAGACATTGAGTTTTGGGGTATTTAGTTGCACAGCAGAAATTTGTATAATCACTAAATGAACTAATGGTTGGTTCCAGGTCTGAAGCAAGAAATATATAAGATGAGACTGAGACATTGTTTGTGCCAGAAAGCCAGAAAGCGCAAAGACTAATGAAGTAATGTCTAAAAGACAGAATGAAAACTATAGATAAATACCGTAATCCAGTTAATGATAACTATGATGAAGTACTTAAGGGGAAGTATCCTGATGTTTGCACCCTACTTACAAATTCATCAGAAAAAGAATAAGGATTAATGGATCAATACAGGGATAGATACAAATCTGACTAATGTATGGTGTAGTAGTCAGATTTCTGTCAATGTGAAAAAATGCCTGAGATAAACAACTTAAAAGGAGGAAAGGTTTATTTTGGTTCATGGTTTCCTAGTTTCAGACCATTGTCATTTGGCTCCATTGTGATGGGGCCTGCAGTAAGGCAGAGCATCATGGCATGGTGTGTGCATTGGAGCAAAGCTCCTCACATCAGGATGGCAGAAAAGCAAAGGGAGAGGAAGGGGCTCAACAACCCCTCTAATGGCATGTCCCCAATGACCTGACTTTCTTCCACGAGGCTCTATCTCATGTAGTACCTTGGACTGGGGACCATGACTTTAGCATATGGATCTTTAGGGGACCTTTACTATCCAAACAATATAAGATGAATACATGTGACAAAGCAAATATACTAAAATAGTCACAATAGAATCTTCCAAATTTTCTTTATATTTAAAATTTTCGTAATAAAACCTTGAACAAAAAGAATGCAGGAGTCAAAAATTGATTGAAGCATATGTTAAATATATACAACCTGTGTGTTCATAATGAAACTACAGAAGTGATTTAGATTCAGTCACCACTAGCAATAACTTAAGACATCAACATTATATTCTGAAAATTGGTCAATAAAAGGAAGGAATTTTCTATCCTGTCTTTCCTGTATGACCTATATCTCAGGATAATTAGATTAATTGATAAGGGAAAGTGTCTTTTACAGGATAATTCCAACAAGTAAAAGTAGATGGAATGATATAATTAGATACTCACCATTTTACAATTCCTAATGAAATAATTGATTTCAAAGATCACCAGTAGATAAGACCCTGTGATAAAGACAGAACATTTAACAATGGTAATCAGGACTAGAAGGATAAAAATGTCATTCCTTGAAGTCAATGGTCAGACTTGGCGTCTTCGTGGTCACCACACATTATATGTCACCTGATGTGATGTGTAAAGTACCACACAGAATGGCACTTTATAGTACCGCATCATCGATGTGGTAATTGTGCTATATACACTTGAACCTGTATTTAATTAAGCTTTTGGGCTAATACCCTGTTTACATGGAGGGAGACAGAGAAATAAGTTAGATGATGTCACAAAGGAGAAAACAATAAATCAAAATGTGAGACAATTTACAGCAACTAACCCAGTTTCTTTTGAAAACTCAATGGTTCAAAAGAGACAGAGTGGGAGAGCACCCAAAATTGAAGAGAGAGAAGAGATCTAAAGATTAAATGCAGTGTGTGGGTTTGCTTGCTTCCTAACTCAAACAAACCACCCGTAAAAAGATGTGCTTAAGACAATCAGAGTTTTCATTTGGATTGATATTTAAAGATAACAAGGAATTCTGTTCTATTAAGTGTGATAATATCATTATAACTATGATTAAAAATATCCATATTTGCAAGAGTGAAATGACAAAATATCTGGGACTTTCTTTAAAATACTTTATGAAAAAAATGGAAATAAAAAAGGAAAAGTGAAACAACTGCAGCAAAGTTTTGATTATTGGCATATGAGGGGTTATTATAATATTTTTCCCTTTTTGACTTTTATGTATGTTTGAAAAAAATTTTCAAAAGTCCCAGACACATTCACATAAAAATAGCATATTATCACAATTAATTATCAATTATTTAAAATACAAGGAGAGCCAGGTATAGTGGCACATATCTATATTCCCAACAAATGTGTGGCTGAGGCAGGAAGATCATAAGTTCAAGGCCAGCCTTAGCAATTTAATGACACCATGTCTCAAAATCAAACATAAAAAGGGCTGGGGATGTGGCTCAGTGATAGAGCTTCCCTGGGTTAAATGCCAGTATCACAAAAAGAAAAATATATACGAGGAGAAAATCTTAGAAATTGAATGGCTATGGCAAGCTTTAACACTATTACCAGTCTATGACAATATTTGGACTTGACTAACTTTATTATGTTTTGAATTAATGGATATCTGTCAAGTACTAAAGATAAAAATCTGAAGTTAATGAATTGGAAAAACAAAAAAGGGTAAGTTTATAAGTACAGAATTGGGGGGTTTTGAAGAAAATCACAAATGAGAAACACATCTATAGAAAGTGCTCAGTGTTAGGGATGGCATAATAATGTGGATTTTCATATATAACCCTAGAGAATTATAAAGTAAGCCATTCATTTCTTTAACCAAAATCACCTTATGTATAAAATAGAGGGAAGTGTTTCAGGATGTTTTGACCTCAATACTTTGTCACTAAGGACATTTATTTTCTGTTTGCTAAGGACATTTTGAAGACACTTGATAGAGTAATGTTTAGAATGAATTCTATTAAGACCACTTAGTTCCTTGATCAATTTTCTGCAGAGCAGCACTACCTAATGGGCTTTTGAGACAATGGAAATGTTCTATATCTGCCTTATTCAGTGTGGTAGCCACAAGTCACACATGGCTCTTGAGCACTTGAAATGTGGCTACTGCAAATGAGAAAGCCAATTGTTTGTTTTGATTAATTACCAATTAAAATTTAAATAACCACATGTGGTTTATGGCTACCATATCTGACAACACAACTCCAGAGCAGATTCAAACAATTGTTGATTACTTGAATATTTATTTTTACTTTACTAAAATAATTTTAATAATCATTAAATGATAAATTATTTTCCATTTGTTTTAGAATGAATGTTCAATTTTGTTAGGTTTTGTTTGTTTTGACCAGAATTACTCATTAAAGTTTCTGCCACTGTGTGGTTTCTTCAGTAGCCATTCTTTTTACCAAATCCATTCTGTCCCAAAAAAACTTTTTAAGATCTGTATTATATTAAGCAGATTTTCATTCTTCAATTAACTTTTATTCAAAAACAAATTTTATTTTTGTAGTTTTAATCATCAATTTTATTGATAACTTTTAGAGTAAACATAACCTTTATGAATCAAATAAAAGGCAACTGCTTATATTTATTTCTTAAGTAAACATAAATAATGTGAAAAGTATGGGTGATATATATATATGTATATATAAATGGTAGGAAGAATGAATAAAAAGATGCACAGGAACAGAAAAATGAGCACAGAAGGTTAGAGATAAAGGAGAGAGACAAACATGGTGAGACAGGTATAAAAAGAAGGAGTGGGGCTATAGTATTTCTAGGCCTCACATCTTCAAACAAATGCAAAAGGAAAGGTAAAATCTCTCCTGGAAGTTATCCCAAAGAGTTAAAGCCTCTCTACAGAAGTCCCCAGGAACCCTCTCTTCACATCTCATTGAATGACATGCAGAATCTTTATATCCAGGAGACTGTCATGATATGATGGCTTAGTCTTGACCATCCTGAGCCGATTTCTGCTTTAAGGATGAGGGCATATATTAGTCCATTTTCTGTTTCTATAACAAAATACCTAAGACTGGGATGTTTGATTAAAAAAAGAGGTTGATTTAGTTCATAGTTTTAGAGGCTGAAAGTCCAAGATGAGGTAGCCCCATTTTTTTCAGCCTCCAGTGCAGACATCATAGTGGATGTTATCACAATGGTGGGAGCATATACAGAGGGATCACATGGTGACAGAGGAAGCAGGAGAAATTCAGGGGACATAACAATTTGTTCTCAAGGAGACTAACTGGGTCCTGTGAGAACTGTATTAATCTCTTCTGAGGGCACACTCCTATGATCTAATCACCACCCATGAGGCCTCAGCTCTCCTAGATCACTGCCTCCCAACACCACTACATTGAAGACCAAGTTTCCAGTACA